>MU159676.1:124516-157917 GCA_015888305.1 Antheraea pernyi
GTTGTGTAAAATTGAAGCATTAGTGTGAGTAATGCATATTTTAATTAATTTAATGTACTTCTAATGCATTTTATATAAAATAAATAGCTTTCTGCACTTCTCCTCCATATAAACTTTAACTATGCCAAATTTCACGTTCATCCGTTCGTGCAATTCCGTTAAAAAGGGATACAAAGTTTAGGTTTCACGTATTAATATATAGATAATTTTACTTCAACTGTGCTGATGCGTACATAATATGTTAACCCAAAAATGTGTAATTTCATAATCACAGGTCTAGAGTATATTTTTAAAATATTATTTTTAAACGTAGCGAATTAGTGTCTTTTTTTGCATACATATTTGTTTGATTTGGCAGACATACATCTGAAAAAAATGTATTACAAAAAAAAGGATTGAAAGTGTTTTGTGTTATTATGTCATTAATTCTGTATTCGATATGTAGGCTCTGTCAAAATAAACGAAAAGTGGGCGTGAAATATTATAGTCAACGTCAACATACATATAAGTTATTCTACAAACAGTTTTGGCTTCGTAGATGAATCAGTATTGTTCCAGGATACTTTCTATCTAGTCACATCTGAAACTGTCCTAGATAAAAATAGAAAGTTGTAATGCCAAACAATTTTGTCTGTTCATATTTACTGAATAAGCCTCCATAGAAAATTTTTGGGCATGATTTCCATTTATATTACCGCTGAGACATCGCGGCCTTGAATAGAACGAGTATAGAAAAAACTTATATAAATAAAGTCATACTCATGTATCCGTCTTTTATAAATTAGCCGATAAAAAGAAAGAAAAACACAATGGATGACGACAACCTTCGGTTTAGCGCAGGACTTTTTATCGTGATCGCTGTTAACAGTTTATTTCCTTCTTATTCACACTATAGTATCTATCTATGTTTGTATTCAGCCAAAACTGTTTAATAGAAAAATGTAACAATAAAATTCGTAATTGGAACTCGTACAAGGAGGTTTCATATCAGAAACTTGATGACACACCTGCACCGGCGAGATCGAGCAGGCGTTGGGAGTTGCGGTCGAGTTCGGCGATGGCGGCGAGACGTGCTGCTCGTTCTGCTTGCAGCTGTGTGTCGGCGTGTGCGCGCCGGGAACGCTCCTCCTCGACCGCCGCCTCCGCTACCGCCAGCGCCGCCGTCAGACGAGCGGTCTCGACGTCGCGAGCGCTCGCCTGCACGCCGCGACTGCACTGGGACACCTCCCGCCTGTCACCGTTCCATCAAACACTTAACATATTATTCGTTACACTCCAAAATAAGCTATATCCAATTTTAGGCGTTTTACGTTATTTTTCCAAAATATAAAAGATGTAAAATATGAAAAGCATAAAAATAAAACTAAAAACCCTATAACGGCAAAATTTGAATTTCATTATCGATGGATATAAGCGGGAAATCTTAAAAAATTAAACATGTTATATGGACGATAAAAATTGGATTTATCTCATTTGCCAATATAACGACTCATATATGAAAAGTTACATATAGGATTTTCATAGAGTGGACAAAATGAGATCGATAATCATTATAGTATATATCAACTTTAACTAAGTGTTCTTATTTTACGGAGAAGTTTTTTATGTTATTCACTATTTTACTATTAATATATTGTAATTTATCACGGACTAAAGCATGGAGGGTTTGCTAGTCACAAAAAAAAAAGTTATAAAACAGATAAGGGAATGTAGTGTGCCTATTATTGAAAGAACCTTTAAAATAATTACTTCTTAGTAAACGAACTTTACTTCTTCATAACAATAGATTTATATCATATGTAGCTCTCAGGAATTAATTTATTCATAAAACAATGAGATATTCAGTTTCAAATAATTTCTTGCATTTAAATTTTACTCTTTGCGGATATACGCTGAGAAGACCTCGCAAACGGTGCTGCTTGGAACCGACATCGAGGAAGCTTTCGCTGGAAATATACCAAACGTCGAAAGGTAATTAGTCTCGATGTCGGTTCCAAGCAGCACCGTTTGCGAGGTCTTCTCAGCGTATATCCGCACCCGTGCCTTGATAGTTGATCGTGAGGATGATGACCTCGAAACGGTAGGTCGCCTTGAGGATGGCGGCGTGCCTTCATGTTTGGGCGAGCTCTCCGCGTCCACCTCGCGGCGTCTACGCGGTAGTGTGCCGTACTTGTCGGCGGCGACGCGCGTCGCGCTTGCGTCGGAGGATGGAGTGAGCCTCGGCCCGTTCGCCGGCCACCTTTTCTCTTCGCTTGGAGAGTTCGGTGTACGACATCTTGCTGTAGAAGTCTTCGTCGGTTTTGCTCGCAGTGCTGGGCTCTCACGAACTAGATTAGGTAAATCGCCAGTAGGACGAATACGTGGCTTAGGTGTCAGCGGACGCGGTTTCTCCGGTAGGGTCGGTTTTTCTCGACTTCTCGCACGTTCTCGCGTTGCTAGGTTTGGTCCTCTGGGCGCGGTGACCGGGCGAGGCGTGGAAGACCCTACTGGTGAACAGCGTTTCGGCTCATTGACGTTTACGTTAACGCGCCGTCTTGGTCTCGGTGGCGCACCGGCTAATGAGGAACTCTCTGATCCGCAACCTGATCCACAAGACACTACACTGGAAGCGCACGACCTAGAGCCGCCACCACTACTGAGCGCGCGCCCGCACCCTTCAACTCCACTATCGCTGCCCGCAGCACCTAGCACGAGTTCATCACCTGCTGGCAAACTATCCATGTCCCCCAACGACCTTGCATCATCGAATACTTCACATGCCTCGTGCTCCACGAATGATTCCTTATAAATTATCGGTGGGCTCTGATTTTCAACTATAACATTAGGACTTTCGTCAGTATTGTTCGCAATGTCATGCGTAGTTTCACTGTCGTCTTTAACTGAAACTAGATTATCACAGGAAGCGTGTTCTTCATTTTCGAGCCTTGTAATATTTGCATCATTGGTTAGAGCAATATCATTTGTTTGGGAATCAGTCGATGGCGGATTAGCATCGCTTACACAAGTAGCACCTTCTTCTTCCATGGCGAGTGTAAGTTACATGTTCTGTAACAAAAGAAACGAGAAACGTTATAAAACAATGGTTTAATAAAGCTGGTGATTCTGTGTGAGGCAATAAGCTAGGTGCAATATTACTGTGATCGTAACATTCATTGTGCGGATGGCCCTCGGGCCCTGCCATCCGCACACGAATGTTGCAATCTCTGGGGAGCACATTGCTATTGTTCCGAGTCTGGCCTATTGAACTCAACATCAACGCGGCTGGAAAAGGCGTAAATGGTTGCGACAATTTATGGTAAACGAAACGCTATTCAATAAATATTTATCCATACATAAAAATCTGCGTATTCTATGAATAAATATCGATTAAGCTTCAAATATTAAAAACATATATTCATGATAGCGCAACATATAAATTTATTCCTTGTACACCACAATAGCTGTAGGTAAAAGGGGTACTCTATGTAAAAAGATGCCATTAGAATGTCAAGTAGTGAAACGAGTAACAATGAGCAAAACCTATCCACGCTTAAAGCAACGTTTCTCCCTTGGTAGCAGAATTATAAAAGAGTTCTCATGGGTTGGAGGCCACGACCGCCCGCATTGACCTCGCATAGGCTATTTACGTCACAAACAAATATCTTACGTCTACTTGCGAATGTTTTATGTAAAAAAAAGCAATATTTAAAAAATTGTACTAGTATATAATGATCGATTAAGCACATTATATAGAAATAAAAAATACAACGACCGATAACACTTAAACACTTAGATTATCGACTAAGTGAACAAATTCCTGGAAATACTTGAAATCAAAGATAAACGAGTCACAATCTATACATATTTCAAACATACTTTGATTAATAAATTGATATATACAAACTCAGCGGGAAACCTTGATGTGGGGTCGTTGTATATATTGCGATACGTTGGGGGCCACGATATAAGAACTATTTCCGTAATGCTCGAACCGAAGTGTACTTAAATTATAAGAATTACCTATTTAATTTGTCACGGTTGTTAAAACAAAACTCGAGACGCGCTGTCTGCTTCAACTGCCTCTAATAAACACACATGGTTTATTTTTACCCACGATACAAAGAGCCGAGCAGACGTATGGGGTTTGAGGAGTTAATTGAACGAGTCGGAAAGGCCACGGCTAAGGTCTTATATTCCTATGCTAAATATAATTGTATATAAACGCATAATAAAAATTGTTTAAACGAAAAATACTACGACTATATATACGACTATTATAACACATCTATACATATAATTAGAATGTAAATCTACCTTGTCTGTATTTTTTATATTTTTGTGAAAAAAAAATCGTTTCCAAGTATCTTAGGAATACGTAGCAAAATACATTCCAATCATTTTCAGAAATGTCTGTCTCTTTGAACACGCATCACTACTAAAGTACTGCGTTCACAATAAAACCTGACCAAGAAAATCATAAACCATCTATCAAAAATTATTGTAATTTTAACGACGACGCGACTTAAGTACCTGCGAGAGAATAGTAGATGAGTAAATGAACTTAATACATTTTATTAGTCACTGTATTTTTACATAGGATTCCACGCGGACAGAGTCGCGGGCAGAGCTAATGACTATCTATATCTAAAATATCATAGAATTATGCAACCGCTTACACTTAACTACTCGCAGGTTTGTTACTCTATGTTAAATATAAAGATTGTTGTAGCGATTGTTAGCGTAACAATCGTCGGCTATTTTAGTTCTTTTTCCTTATAATTAGTGACTTTAGTATCGATATTTTTTTTTCGAACTGACTACGCTATTGACCTAGCAAGGTCTTAATATCTTCACTGGACTACTCTTTAGTATCGATATATTTTGTGTTAGATTCGATAACTTGATAAAACTTAATTAAAAACCATGATAAGTTTCTATGGAACAGGAAATTTCCACAAGTTTAATGAATACAATTTCAAATATCACCACAGTTGGTGAAATGACCATAACTTTCTATGATACGTCGTATCGACATTATAAAACACACACACGTGAATGTCAAACTTGCGTAAATAAACATGGCATTGTAAATACAAACAAGCTATTGAAACGATCATTAGATATTCTAGACAGGCGTTTAAGTCGTTAGAAAAGCTTATATATAAAACGTAAGTCATCGTAGAACTTCAAAAAAATACATTTCCTTTAACAGAAACTAATAAATTATATAAATCTCTACATATAAATAAAACTAAAGTGTTCTGTTTGTCAGAACCAAACTAGGAAATGGCTAAACCGATTTGACGAGCATGAAGGAGCATAACGCTTTGTCCTTACGTGACGATTTCTACGAGTCAACTCCTACAGCAAGCTGCATTAAGGAACTTCGTTCCAAAAAGGCAACACATAATTCATCTATATATAAAACACATAGCAGTAAAAGAATTTTCACGAGTTCCAGAAAAAATAAAATACATGAAAATAAACACCACCGTTTTATGATACATTCAATGCAAACATAATAAAATTTACTTGATCAATACATTCATAATGCCTTTGATGTAAGCGAAATATTTTTAAGGATAATTTTAGATAAGACGTTACACGTTTTTTACGTATGAGTCATAAAACAACTTTAGTGCAACGTAACTGCTAAATTTTCTATTTCTCGACTGACTATCACTAAAACTTTCTTTTGATTATTTTGCTTTTGAGAAACGGGATAAGAATAAGCGTCAAACTGAAAAACAGTTATTTAAATGACACAAGACAACGACTTCTAATTTAATTCCTTTTAACAGACTTCAAAAAAGGAGGAGGTTACTACGTTCGGTTGTATGTTTATTTTTATGTATCTTTATCGATATCTCCGTCATTTATGAACCGATTTTAATGATTCTTTTTTTATTTGAATTGGTAATATTCAGAGGTGGTCCCATATAAATTTAAATATCGTTTATTCGATTTTCACCCACTTCGTATCTACGTATTTTCGTGAAATTGGTGCCGATTTATTATACCCATTAGAAACCAGATATATTTATGGGCACTAAAAATCGAGAAATAAATTTTATTTCCAAAAAAAATAAAAATAAACCACCTTCGATGTTAAAAACTAATAAGGCACTAAAAAGCGAAAAATAACTGAATTATTAAATCAACCAAATTAAATAAAAAATATTGATATTCGCGCTACCTATTAATATATTAGAAGTCGATGCCAACCTTATTAGTTTTTAACATCGAAGGCGGTTTATTTTTTTTTGAATTTTTTTTTATTATACTTATCTTTGTAAACCAGTCTTCTAGATTATTACTGCCATTATCAAATATTATTATATAGATAAAATGATAGGGAGTTTGCTATTGTACGCGCATCACACAAAAAATACTCGATACACATCGATCAATTTTTTTAAATTCTTCTTCAAGACACTTGATTCTTATCCACAGAAATCCGCTATACCTTGAATCTATAGATATAATAAGAATGAAATTCTTAGGTGTTTGTATTTTTTAAATTTTTGTAAAAAAAAATGTTGCAGGTGTCTAGGAATAAGTAGTAAAATACATTTCAATCGATTTTAGAAATGTCTGTCTGTCTGTCTGTCTGTTTGTATGAATACGTATCACTGTTAAAATACTGTACTCATGATTAAACCTCTACAGGAAAACCATGAAGCACATCTTCGAGTACAATTTAGTCTTTGTTTCATTAAAATCGGTTCAGTCTATCAGTGGTTATTGTACTTTGAACGACGACGCGACTTAAGTACCAGAGAAAAGTAAATGGAGTTAAGATGAGACTGAGACATTCAGATGACTTTATTAATCGCTATTTTTTACATTAAGTTTTCGCAGGCACATCTAGTTTGTAATTAAGTTATTATGGCTTTGAGAAACTATGGCTATGACAAGCACTACGCGTTCAGCAATGTACTGTGCGCATGCGCAGGAGAGGGGAAGTAAACGGAAAATATTTTTTACAAAGAAATTTTGTAAACAAACTATATTTGTCCTTTAATTTTTTCCTTTGTACATTAAGTGTATTTGTTAAAGATAAACAATGCAGCATAGTCGCGACTATCAACTAGTATTATATAATGAGATACCTCATACAGAAGCTTTATTTTTCTTCGCTTGATTTTCTCTAAACTACACTGTAAATTCCGTCCAAAATTATCTTCCAATGAAAGTGTATAAGAACAGTATACAATTTGAAGCATTTTATTTTAAAATATATGCAGGACAATTATTTTATAATTTTATAATAAGACTTCAATTCATTGGTTGGACACGTAACTGTATATTTCTAATTTATTACGCGTACAAATTGCAGCAACAATTTTATGTTATGCATTACATACGTCTGAGAGCTGGAATAAGCGTCGCGTTCCAGCATCCCACAGCTTCCAGACGATGCATTACACATATCTGGCAAGTCTCCATCTATCCGAGCCGCATCGTCGACGCAATTAAATATCTCATTTGTTTGTTGAAATTTCAAAACATTTTAACTAACATTTTCGATATGTAGTGGATGCATGATATTTTAACAAAAAGCTTTCTATATTAAAATATTTATGTTTTGATGTTCTTTAATTTACCTTGTTCAAACGAAAATATAGAATAGAATAAAACAATTGTACATATTTATGAGTATATTACTTTTTATGAGCTCACATGAAGGCTATTTCAATATATCTTTTATATATAAATTTCTTCTGTATGTCACTGAACTTCTCCTAAACGGCTCGAACGACTTTGATGAAACTTTGTGTGTGTGTGTTCCAGTGGATCCGAGAATGGTTTAGATTGACAATTGGACCCTGTAGGTGGCACTGCAGTTTAATTTTAGATTTTTTTTATTATCAAGGTAGAACAACGTCCGCCCGGCCCGCTAATACTGAATAATCTTTTTATTTATATGTCTTTTGATATCAACAATGAATCAACAATTTTTTTACATTTTCGATTTATAATAGATTTATCTACTTAATAATACTGACGTAAACTAACAGACAGTTTCATTTCTAAAGGTAACAAAATGTTGTCTAGACAAAAATTGTTTTTGTGCTGTAATAATGAATTCCTTGAATCCTTCTAATTTTGTCGGTATTCTTTTTCCATTTAAGAGTATGCATTACTAACTACTGCAGGATTATCTATATTTTGTTAAGTAAATAAAAATATATCAGAGGTTGCATTTTCTAGCAGCATTCTTAACGGAAATTATGAGAAACTAAAATTTGCAATTGTAACGATTGAATTAGAAAATTATTGAAATGGTTTCATAGCCTTCGTTTACTAATTCCTAACTCATTTTTTCTTCGGTATAATAATTAATAAATTAATAAAATGATATCAACAATGAATCAACATTTTTTTTTTTTACATTTTCGGTTTATAATAGATTTATCTACTTAATAATACTGACGTAAACTAACAGACAGTTTCATTTCTAAACGTAACAAAATGTTGTCTAGACAAAAATTGCTTTTGTGCTGTAATAATGAATTCCTTGAACCCTTCTAATTTTGTCGGTGTTCTTTTTCCATTTAAGAGTATGCATTACGAACTACTGCAGGATTATCTATATTTTGTTAAGTAAATAAAAATATATCAGAGGTTGCATTTTCTAGCAGCATTCTTAACGGAAATTATGAGAAACTAAAATTTGCAATTGTAACGATTGAATTAGAAAATTATTAAAATGGTTTCGAAGCCTTCGTTTACTAACTCCTAACTAATTTTTTCTTCGGTATGGCTTATGTAGGCAAAACTAACTCATTAACCACGTTTAATCTAATCGCAAGAGCAAAGTGATAGCAAAAACTATTTTTTTTTTATATCATAGTTGGCAAACGAACAGGGTCACCTGATGTTAAGTGATGACCTCCGTCCATGGACACTAACAACACCAGAGGGGTCGCTAGTGCGTTGCCACCCTTTGGGGGGAAGGGTTAGAGGAGGGAGAGGGAGAGGAGAGGGGAGATGGGCCTCCGGCTCAAGCATTGTTACTTTACGCCGGTTTTCTATGAGAGGGTGGTACTACCCCGGACGAGCCGACCCATTCATGCTGAAACCAGTAATAGCTTCAGCGTGGCTCTACCACCATAAATGTCCACCCTTCTCCATTATTTGAAAGAGTAAGTCTACATTTGGTAATGCACATACAGAGGGCAATACTATCGTTCCTTTGCTAAGACTTGGATATAAGTGGTGTACAATTTGAATCTGTTACTGAAGCTGATCTTTGTAGTGAGTTCTGCTATTAATACTCTGCGAAATACGTAATCGGGCAGCAAATTAGAAGAATAACGTAATATGTAGTTAGATTTTATATATCTAACTACAGTAGAACACGTGATTTTCTTGATTAGTTGGGCCCTTAGAATATGTCTTATCTAAACAAATATAAAAAGAGTATAGTACCTATATAAACAATATAATATAATAAAATAAAAATAATAATAAGCTATCGCTGGCATATTGACAGATTTCTGCCGTAAACCAAAACGTGAATTTGTAAACATTTTCCCTTGACTGACACTCGGATAAACATACTGACGTACCTACAGCAGTCACTGTAAAACCTAATTCTATATTTATTGTTAACATATTACTTTAAACGATCCGTTTCATTATAAGAAACGAAAAATAAAAACAAATATACATCTTAAAATAACTGTGGCGCTCATCATTGAAGTGTAGATTTCAGGATAAACGAGTATATAAAAGACATTTTTGTTCAAAAGATCTGAAACCATAGTTCTTCTTTCACATTTTAATTTGTATACCCGGAATACGCAGTTCTCACCGTAATGCCAATTGTATATATTTATGTACGACATAGTATACAAAAATGTGAGCGCATACTCGAATATTATTGCATTGACCTGTATTGCAACAGCTTCACGTATCCATATATCCATCACTATAAGTTGTGTATCTTGTTGCAAGCCAAAATAAAAAAGACGACCATATATTTGACGGTATTTCAACACTACGAGATTTAATAAATTTAGTAATTATTTGTAATTACTATGCATTACATACGTCTGAGAGCTGGAATAAGCGTCGCGTTCCAGCATCCCACAGCTTCCAGACGATGCATTACACATATCTGGCAAGTCTCCATCTATCCGAGCCGCATCGTCGACGCAATTAAATATCTCATTTGTTTGTTGAAATTTCAAAACATTTTAACTAACATTTTCGATATGTAGTGGATGCATGATATTTTAACAAAAAGCTTTCTATATTAAAATATTTATGTTTTGATGTTCTTTAATTTACCTTGTTCAAACGAAAATATAGAATAGAATAAAACAATTGTACATATTTATGAGTATATTACTTTTTATGAGCTCACATGAAGGCTATTTCAATATATCTTTTATATATAAATTTCTTCTGTATGTCACTGAACTTCTCCTAAACGGCTCGAACGACTTTGATAAAACTTTGTGTGTGTGTGTTCCAGTGGATCCGAGAATGGTTTAGATTGACAATTGGACCCTGTAGGTGGCACTGCAGTTTAATTTTAGATTTTTTTTATTATCAAGGTAGAACAACGTCCGCCCGGCCCGCTAATACTGAATAATCTTTTTATTTATATGTCTTTTGATATCAACAATGAATCAACAATTTTTTTACATTTTCGATTTATAATAGATTTATCTACTTAATAATACTGACGTAAACTAACAGACAGTTTCATTTCTAAAGGTAACAAAATGTTGTCTAGACAAAAATTGTTTTTGTGCTGTAATAATGAATTCCTTGAATCCTTCTAATTTTGTCGGTATTCTTTTTCCATTTAAGAGTATGCATTACTAACTACTGCAGGATTATCTATATTTTGTTAAGTAAATAAAAATATATCAGAGGTTGCATTTTCTAGCAGCATTCTTAACGGAAATTATGAGAAACTAAAATTTGCAATTGTAACGATTGAATTAGAAAATTATTGAAATGGTTTCATAGCCTTCGTTTACTAATTCCTAACTCATTTTTTCTTCGGTATGGCTTATGTAGGCAAAACTAACTCATTTACTGTTACATAACTAACCACGTTTAATCTAGTCGCGAGAGCAAAGTGATAGCAAAAACAATTTTTTTTTTATATCATAGTTGGCAGACGAACAGGTGGGTCACCTGATGTTAAGTGATGACCTCCGTCCATGGACACTAACAACACCAGAGGGGTCGTTAGTGCGTTGCCACCCTTTGGGGGGAAGGGTTAGAGGAGGGAGAGGGAGAGGAGAGGGGAGATGGGCCTCCGGCTCAAGCATTGTTACTTTACGCCGGTTTTCTATGAGAGGGTGGTACTACCCCGGACGAGCCGACCCATTCATGCTGAAACCAGTAATAGCTTCAGCGTGGCTCTACCACCATAAATGTCCACCCTTCTCCATTATTTGAAAGAGTAAGTCTACATTTGGTAATGCACATACAGAGGGCAATACTATCGTTCCTTTGCTAAGACTTGGATATAAGTGGTGTACAATTTGAATCTGTTACTGAAGCTGATCTTTGTAGTGAGTTCTGCTATTAATACTCTGCGAAATACGTAATCGGGCAGCAAATTAGAAGAATAACGTAATATGTAGTTAGATTTTATATATCTAACTACAGTAGAACACGTGATTTTCTTGATTAGTTGGGCCCTTAGAATATGTCTTATCTAAACAAATATAAAAAGAGTATAGTACCTATATAAACAATATAATATAATAAAATAAAAATAATAATAAGCTATCGCTGGCATATTGACAGATTTCTGCCGTAAACCAAAACGTGAATTTGTAAACATTTTCCCTTGACTGACACTCGGATAAACATACTGACGTACCTACAGCAGTCACTGTAAAACCTAATTCTATATTTATTGTTAACATATTACTTTAAACGATCCGTTTCATTATAAGAAACGAAAAATAAAAACAAATATACATCTTAAAATAACTGTGGCGCTCATCATTGAAGTGTAGATTTCAGGATAAACGAGTATATAAAAGACATTTTTGTTCAAAAGATCTGAAACCATAGTTCTTCTTTCACATTTTAATTTGTATACCCGGAATACGCAGTTCTCACCGTAATGCCAATTGTATATATTTATGTACGACATAGTATACAAAAATGTGAGCGCATACTCGAATATTATTGCATTGACCTGTATTGCAACAGCTTCACGTATCCATATATCCATCACTATAAGTTGTGTATCTTGTTGCAAGCCAAAATAAAAAAGACGACCATATATTTGACGGTATTTCAACACTACGAGATTTAATAAATTTAGTAATTATTTGTAATTACTATTACGGTTACAGTATAATTGTACGTTAGCGTGTTAGTGGGAGCAAGAAAATTGTTATAAAAATAAAGTGATACGTTTCTAAGAGGCGAAAGTCAATGCGAGGCAATATTAAAAAAAAAAAACATACGTCATTTAAGCAAAGAGTACGCAGTCTTGACAGTGTTAAAATTATAGTTAAACATGTATTTAATTCGTTAAAATCCCACCACATGGCTATGTGGTTATAGATCGTTGACCCGGATAGAGTGACGGACGGACGATTTCGCAAACATGTGGATTCACAACGGTATAATTATGGGATCTCTAATATTTGACGGTAAATCTTGAGCCGTATGATCGTTAAACTTCTGTACCGCTAATTCGACCACATCAGATACGCTTGTAATCAGGCCTTTTTGTCACTTCTTTTTTGGTCATGAACTTACAATTTTCGAATATTAGCGTGCCCCAAAAAAGAAGTGACAAAAAGGCCTGATTACAAGCGTATCTGATGTGGTCGAATTAGCGGTACAGAAGTTTAACGATCCAAAAAAAAAAATGTAAACTTACCAAGACCCATATTTTTTTTACATTTTTTCAATTTAATTTTCAAAGTTTTCATAAGATTAGTCAAATATTTTCTTTCATATAAACCTTTTCTTGGTAATTTCAAAAAAAGAATTAGCCTTATATATGCCACCTTTCTAAAGTGATGCCCTTACAAATATATATTCGATAAATAATTTTTATTCATATAAATAAATAAAAAGCAATTATAAACACGAAAACATTAATGTACAAAAAATAAATGTAATAGTTCTATCTTGTGAGATGTTGATAGAGCAGAATAAAGTGTAATGGCTTATCATGAAATTAAAAACAATTTTTTTCTTTTTCTATAAACATCCAGAGAATTAACAAATGAAAAACAGAATTAATGCCATAGACTATAATTCTATATTATTCTAAAGAGGTTAAAGCCGATTTGTTCGTAAGATGTAATCTCCGGAACTTATTGAATCCGATTTTGAACATTCTTTCGTTTATTTTCAAGCTACATTATCTGTGAGTGACATAGATTATATTTTATTATTATTCAGTTTTCTACTGCGTATGGAATAGAGTGTGGCTTGTATTAAATGTGATGGAAAGACTAATGGTAAAATGTATAAATAGACTGTTTGATAATCATGATTGCGTGCGACTTGTATTGTGTAACGAACTTTTTAAATTCCTATTGTACTCGCAAAACACAAAGACAGTTTTTATATTCTATTCGATACAATTAACAAGGTGAACGAGAGTATTGATCAGATGTCAGCGACTTTAATAGCGCTTAAAGGTTATATAATGATTATGTTAGCTAGCGGTCAGCGGCTGTTGAACATAAATTATTGTGTGTCCCTCAGGGAGTGGTACAAATTACATTTTATAACCATTGCTGCTAAAATAAAAGTATTTATATTTTAAAGAGAAAACTTCTTTAGGAGCGTTGTGCGGTATTTTCGGCAGGAGATAAAGTTATGAGTTCGCGTCATGACATGCTGGTAAAGCGTAATCGAGCGTATTGCGCTTGCGCGGCTTTCGTTAAACTAGTGACGCGTAGTATAGCGGCCTGTTTACGTCTAATATTGATGCTTTGTATTGAGATTGTGCTGCGTATGATATATTTGATTGACATACTCGAATATTATTGCATTGACCTGTATTGCAACAGCTTCACGTATCCATATATCCATCACTATAAGTTGTGTATCTTGTTGCAAGCCAAAATAAAAAAGACGACCATATATTTGACGGTATTTCAACACTACGAGATTTAATAAATTTAGTAATTATTTGTAATTTTCCAATCAAGAACTAGAAACCTCAAACCTACTATTACGGTTACAGTATAATTGTACGTTAGCGTGTTAGTGGGAGCAAGAAAATTGTTATAAAAATAAAGTGATACGTTTCTAAGAGGCGAAAGTCAATGCGAGGCAATATTAAAAAAAAAAAACATACGTCATTTAAGCAAAGAGTACGCAGTCTTGACAGTGTTAAAATTATAGTTAAACATGTATTTAATTCGTTAAAATCCCACCACATGGCTATGTGGTTATAGATCGTTGACCCGGATAGAGTGACGGACGGACGATTTCGCAAACATGTGGATTCACAACGGTATAATTATGGGATCTCTAATATTTGACGGTAAATCTTGAGGCGTAGTTACCGCGTCGCACATAGGTTTGTCACTCTAGTAGAAGTCGTGAAAAAAATCATGAACTTACAATTTTCGAATATTAGCGTGCCCCAAAAAAGAAGTGACAAAAAGGCCTGATTACAAGCGTATTCATGATTTTTTTCACGACTTCTACTAGAGTGACAAACCTATGTGCGACGCGGTAACTGTTAAAGAATGATAGATTTTGTATATGATTAACTTAGACCTATTAAAAACAATCAAAAAAAAAAATGTAAACTTACCAAGACCCATATTTTTTTTACATTTTTTCAATTTAATTTTCAAAGTTTTCATAAGATTAGTCAAATATTTTCTTTCATATAAACCTTTTCTTGGTAATTTCAAAAAAAGAATTAGCCTTATATATGCCACCTTTCTAAAGTGATGCCCTTACAAATATATATTCGATAAATAATTTTTATTCATATAAATAAATAAAAAGCAATTATAAACACGAAAACATTAATGTACAAAAAATAAATGTAATAGTTCTATCTTGTGAGATGTTGATAGAGCAGAATAAAGTGTAATGGCTTATCATGAAATTAAAAACAATTTTTTTCTTTTTCTATAAACATCCAGAGAATTAACAAATGAAAAACAGAATTAATGCCATAGACTATAATTCTATATTATTCTAAAGAGGTTAAAGCCGATTTGTTCGTAAGATGTAATCTCCGGAACTTATTGAATCCGATTTTGAACATTCTTTCGTTTATTTTCAAGCTACATTATCTGTGAGTGACATAGATTATATTTTATTATTATTCAGTTTTCTACTGCGTATGGAATAGAGTGTGGCTTGTATTAAATGTGATGGAAAGACTAATGGTAAAATGTATAAATAGACTGTTTGATAATCATGATTGCGTGCGACTTGTATTGTGTAACGAACTTTTTAAATTCCTATTGTACTCGCAAAACACAAAGACAGTTTTTATATTCTATTCGATACAATTAACAAGGTGAACGAGAGTATTGATCAGATGTCAGCGACTTTAATAGCGCTTAAAGGTTATATAATGATTATGTTAGCTAGCGGTCAGCGGCTGTTGAACATAAATTATTGTGTGTCCCTCAGGGAGTGGTACAAATTACATTTTATAACCATTGCTGCTAAAATAAAAGTATTTATATTTTAAAGAGAAAACTTCTTTAGGAGCGTTGTGCGGTATTTTCGGCAGGAGATAAAGTTATGAGTTCGCGTCATGACATGCTGGTAAAGCGTAATCGAGCGTATTGCGCTTGCGCGGCTTTCGTTAAACTAGTGACGCGTAGTATAGCGGCCTGTTTACGTCTAATATTGATGCTTTGTATTGAGATTGTGCTGCGTATGATATATTTGATTGATTAATAAAATGTATATAATTATTGTTCGGAGTGCCAATAGACATAGAGAGACATAAAAAGCAGAACAATGTTAATAAGGTCAATATACAAATTATATAATTAATTTTTTTTTTTATATCATAGGTAGCAAACGAACAGGTGGGTCACCTGATGTTAAGTGATGACCTCCGTCCATGGACACTAACAACACCAGAGGGGTCGCTAGTGCGTTGCCACCCTTTGGGGGGAAGGGTTAGAGGAGGGAGAGGAGAGGGGAGATGGGCCTCCGGCTCAAGCATTGTTACTTTACGTCGGTTTTCTATGAGAGGTACTACCCCGGACGAGCCGACCCATTCATGCTGAAATCAGTAATAGCTTCAGCGTGGCTCTACCACCATAAATGTCCACCCTTCTCCATTATTTGAAAGAGTAAGTCTACATCACCACCGTCCATAGACACTTGCAACACCAGAAGAGTCGCAAGTGCGTTGCCACCCTGTGTTTGGTTGAAGGGGGAGGGGGAGTTAGGAAGAGGAGGGGCAGGGGAGGAGTGTTATCCGACGCTCTCACTGACCGAACGAAACGCAACAATGCAAGCACTGTTACTTCACGTCGGTGTTCTGTGAGAGGGTGGTAGCACGCCGGGCGGGCCGACCTTTCATACTGAAACCAGTAATAGCTTCAGCGTGGCTCTACCGCCTAAAAATGTAATTAAATAATTAAAAAAAGAACTATTGTTGGCAGTCCTTATGACTGCCTAGATTTTTTTTTACACTTAAGAACATTCAAGTGTAGTAACTATTTCTAACATATGTAGAACTAGCTATATACCAACTTTCCCATACTGATTTTAAAGTAAAATTAGTGCTTCAATATTATCTACTAAAACATTTTATATAGATAAGTGGAATACCAGTTCTATAAACATATTCACGCTTATAAACTTAATTTGAGCTGCATTACGTTTAAAAATTCAACATTCCATCCGGCGATTTATATATGACCCCATTTTATAGAAACTATGCCAAACATTTTAAAAATCGGATTAACATTTATGATGTCATTGTGCAACATGCAGAGTAATAATATTCATACGGATTTTTAACATAAACAAGATTAACTATTGAAATTCTCATTAGTTTCTTATTATTTTTTTTTAATCTTTCATACTTACTGCCGCCTTACTTTATGTTTCTGGATACCGATTATGTAGCGACGTGACAGAACGATGAATTTTTACATTTTAAACATACTAATTAATCGTCGTATTTCGACCCTGTGGAATCGACTCCCAGTGGCTGTGTTTCCAAACCAATACGAGTTACAGACCTTCAAGAATCGAGTGTACTCTTCTGTAAAAAGGGTTTTTTACAGAAGAGTAACATTACATATAATACATTACATGCCGGGTGGCAACGAACTCGCGACTGCCCTGGTGTTGCTAGTGTCTATGGACGGCGGTGATCACTTACCATCCAGTGACCTGCCTGTTCGTTTGCCCAATATAATAAATAAATAAATAAAAAATTGTTAAGAAAATCCTAAAATCTATTTTTAACCGGGTATAAATATATTAGTGGAAGGCTCCACAAACATCTTTCTTCAGAAACTAAACATATTTTTTGTGATGACGCTACTACGTAAATAGTTGATGATATCATAAAACTAATACAAAGCATATATGTATGAATAGTTAGCTTAGCTTAGGTTAGCTCAGATAGGTCACGAATTGCATGTATCAGGCAACAGCCAAAGCCGAGGTGTGCCGCGCACCCTTGGGCTAGTTGTCAAAGTAAAATCGGCTGAGTGCCATAAGCGCTCGCCTTAGTAGTCCGGTGAAGCTGTTAAGACCTTGCTCGGTCAATAGCGTAGTCAGTTCGAAGAACAAAAAAAAACTAATACAAAGTTTTTATTTCTGATAAATTGCTGTAGGCAGACATGCATTTATCTAAAGCCTTGAATTATCGGCAATTACAAGCTTTAAACATTAATAATGCTACACGATTACATATATAGTTCATTATTTTATTTTATTTACAAATGCGTAAATTAATATTGTAATAAAAAAATGGAATACAATTTTTTTCAGCAAATGTACATAAAGTTTATCATTACACATAATAAAACAAAGTCCTTTGCCACGTCTGTCTGTCTGTTCGCGATAAACTCAAAAACTACTGACCGGATTTTCATGGGGTGTTCACCAGTAGATAAAGTGATTAATATGGAAGGTTTAGGTATATGATTTGTTAAGGTTTTTTTTTATTATCAGGGCGGGATAACGCCCGCCGCTAGTTTTCAATAAAGCGATAATTTCACTATAAATCAACGGTCCATGATGTTTGAGAATTATTCTCGGTGGAGTGAGTCTAAACCCTAAATAGAGGGGTTTCCGAAGATTTGTTCTTTAAAGAAAATAATATCACAATATAAAGAAAAAGCTTCTATAGTAAAGACACCCAATTTATAATTTCATCTTTATGCCACTAGTATATAGTACAGTATAAAGTCACTTGAGCTCCATCGCCATTTTCTTTTGTATTCGGGAGAAAAGAACTCGACAATATGCAATTATTATCTTAATATACTGTGCAAACAAGTGGTCTGTATGCTATAAAAGGGTTTTAAGGGTATTGTTGTATCCATAAGGGTATGAGTAACCATAACAATAAGGCTGATTGTCGCTAACCCTCTCGCTTTGCCATTAGCTGAACAGACAGGGCGGGACCGGATGTAAGAGGGCTCGGTAATTCGAAGTAACAAGCGGCCAGGTAATGCATGAATTAAAACACGAACAATGAGGTTATGAATAAAATTATACAGTGGACATTGTTTAGATCGACTATCTCTCAATTGCTACAGATCAGAATATGTAATATGACTTTACATTTGTTAGTCCATCTGTTTACCAATAATAGAATCGGATCAATAATGACGATTTGGTAATATATATTATGTAAGAACATATGTAACATACACAAATTGTTTTATTTTAATCATAAGTATTAGGGGTGTAAGGGATGTCTTTAACACTTGAGACATCCAAGCCAACCTCACCTGCACGTGGTGCACCCTGCTGAATAACGAACGAGGCAATGGCGGAAGCGGGGTGGTAGGGTTCTACAGCCTGACTGGGTCGCAACCACCATGTATATGGCGAAAAAGCCCGTCATAGTGATTCGCTTCTGCGGGTCGCGTTTCGGGATCAGCCTGTGCATATCCAGCTTTTCGCAGGCCGGCATGACAGCGGCGACCGGCGATGGACAGTATGTACTCGTTGGTCGCCATTGTTTTTGGATTGTACTGTGCTTACCATCAGGCACAGTACAGTCATTTTGCCGTACTACAATAAAAAAATGCAATAATATGACGTGCACCGCTTAAATGGTTTGAAACAAAGGAATAAAATTTGTAGCAAAAATATTCATTACCTTTAGCTTTACAAAAAAGTCCACTTACAAAAATAAATAGCTAAATAAAAATGGAGATTTCATGGAGATAAAGTTTACTTTGTACGGCATGTTAATTGATAAAGTTGGTCAGAAGATAATGCGAAATAGAAACTACATGTTAGTAAAATTATTGGCTGTTGCCTGATACATGCAATTCGCGACCTATCTGAGCTAAGCTAACTATTCATACATATATGAGTTGTTGAAACATATATGTGTACCAAGCATACATACCTCAATAACTCTTACATATATTTCGTATGATATAATCCTGTTAAAATAATTAGTTTTAATTCAAATCATTCGATCAATCAATCATCAATGAAACAATCATCATGTATTTGGTGTGATCCTCTATTCTATGCCTCGTCATATAGCATAGATCTATAGACGGCGTATTACCAAGTTTTTCATTATCATTTTGATACGAAATATATAAGTATAAAATACAACGAGTCGGGTTCAAATAACAAATTCACTATCATAACATCTTTTTCGTATTTAGCGTCAAAATAAAAATAATTATATCTTGAGCTATTAAATTTTCATAGCCTCATATTCCTACATCCTAGCATATTCCTTTATGTCGAAAAAGATTATATCTATATATAGACTAATCGACATTTCCATCTCAGGCACGAATGTAGTTATGCGTGACGAAAGGAATAAGCTAAGGAATAAGGTAATTTGAATAGTACATAAAATATCCATTTATTTTTAAGTTACAAAACTTTGGCGTTTCATCACAACCTTGTCAGATATCAACTGTTGATGTAGTAAAAGACGTACCACTCTAATTTTAGAGAAGAATGAAATATTCAATGTTTACGTTTTTTCAATTGCAATAAAGAAATAGAATCGTAACAGCTTTTGGTATAGATCTATACGATTATCTATATTATTATTAGAGCCCTCTATTTATATTTCTTCAATAAAATATACACACGTATATAATATAATCCTGGAAGACCGTCATACAGGTGGCGCGCCCTTGCACAAAATACGATCTATGCCATTTTAACGACCTGTTTGGCCTTAATAGAGTTCAATAAACTAACGGTGATAAAATAATCTATAACTTTTGTCATAAATGTATAGAGAATATGTATGTGTTATTGATTAAATTCCAATATCTCTGGTTTAAATGGTTTTGTTGTTATCTGGGAAATACGTGTTATATTTGAATCCTTTGTGGACTATCTTACATATTTTTAATTACAATTTTGCCATTACTGAACTCTATAATCCTTTATATATTGCCTACTGTTCAAATATATCAATAGTGCTTAACCCTTACGGAATGGTATGTAGATAATATGCTGAACAGCCATCTATGTGAAATTCTCATGAAAATCGGTTTATCGTTTCGGAAATTAGTCCAAAGAAAGAGATGATACCATTTATATCATCCAACCTTTCCGGAATGTATGGAAGGTTCTAGAAGATATATTTATATACCTCGTAATATTGAAAGTAGAACGTTTGGGTTTTAATTAGCGGCGAGATAAAACTCAACTTAATTGAAGTGCGAGATAAAATGTAACCTAAAGGTGTTAAAATATTTATTATTTAAACCAATTAGCATCGAGCTCTGATCAGTAACTTCAGCTTATAGAGTAACGAAGCTGCGAGTACTCAGTCAGTTGTAAGCGTAAGCGGTTTCATAATTCTATGGTTCAACTGTATACCTTTATTTAATATTCTCTGCGTTTATTTAATATACAAACTTGTGATAAGACACAGTTTATGTCAAGGTTTGTGGCTCTTCAAGTTTATAAATATACGGTGTATATTCTATGTAGCGATACTTGAGGGTCTGCGGATTTTATCGCGTTATTGAGAGTTGCTGTTTAATGGAGAGAAGAAAAATCAATAAAAGTTTAAGTAATTTCGATGTTTCAGGGTTCGTTGTTAAATGGAGTGAATATTGTATATAAAAATAAAGTTTGGTATATCTAAAATCGATAAACATGAACTCACATAGCCTGATACACTATTTTTTTTTAATGAAGGTTTTATGGTATGCATTTTCCTATAACTAGGTGACGCAGGATTATCTTTTGTTGTTAACTGTAATTTAACGCGGTTAAACTCGCAGGAGGTCGCTAGTTATCTATAAAACTTCAACTATCATAAATATAAACTTTGAGCATCTTATTCCGACTCCGAGGAAGCACTTGTGGTTTTAAAAGTCGAGAAGAATCGATAACAAATTCGACTGGGTTAGGATAGAGATAACAACGTCCTCTAAAGCCGCTACGGTCAAATATTCGATAATAAACGAACCAATGTTGTTGTCAGTGTAAATATTATTATTACTCTAATAAACATTCGTCTCCCCCGATGTACGCACCCCTCGTTTCGTTGCACTGCGAGATTGGAATGTTAAATTACGGGACCGTCATTGATTTTTCTTCGGTAAAACCGTATACGATTGTACGCGAGAATCGTAAAAATAATTCCTCGAATAAACCGGTTTTGTACGTACTTAAATTATCCTTGTACAATGTATGTTGGCGCCGATTATACGTTTTTACATTGTACGAAACACTTGTATGTTATCTCTTTGGTATCAATCCATATATTGATAATACTATATCTTTAAATAAAACTGCAGTTATTATAACATGTAAATAGATAAATGGTGAAATTATTTTATATACTTTGCTATCATTCTATGTACTTATATCGATTAATGAATGTATGCAAACGCTTCAATTCAGAAAGACTGCACACCTATTTTTTATTGTTTAAAATTTATATGATAGAAAACTTTTGAAAAATCGCAAGGAAATCTGAAAAAAATGGGTTAATAAATTTATATATTTAAAGAGAAATGTAGGACAGTAGGGAGATGTTTCAAATATTGACAAAATTGACAATTTAACATTTAATTATTAAGTTGCCATTTTGTCTCATTATATCGCCGTACTTATTTGGTCTCATTTTCTTCGTTAGCACAGACAGTTTTTTCCATATAATAATATATGAGGTTAGAAATGAATTAAGTACATCTTTAAATAAATAAAATAAAATATACCTAATAGGTCCCATATCAAGTTTGCAAAACGATGATTAAAGTCTAATAGTGATAAAATGGTATCAGATAAAAATATAGACAGGTTTTTATGAACATAAAGTATTTTATAATTACTCGTATCATTTCAGAATATTATTATCTTTAAACTTTTGCCATAAATATTTTTTATGTGATAAAATGTATGAGACGTCTCTGTATTATATAAATAAACAAGTAGGCCGATTAATATACGTCAAAAACCTTTATGCAACTATAAAAGAAAATACTAAAAAAAGTTTACCTCAAAGTTTATAGAACATAAGCAAACCATTCGACGAATTTACGAACGGTCAAAAATCACCACTATATTTTTCACTGTAGTCCGAATTTCGAAGAAAATTGCAACAACTTTAAATGTATTTTTTTTTTCTCTTGTCGTCAACACGTCATTACCCGAGACGGGCGCGGATGGTACTACCAAATAAAACGCCCATTGGCGAGGTCCGGAGGGGCGCGACAGAGCGTCACCATGCAATGCACCATGTGTATGTAGAATGTAGATGCTAACTGCCTCGGCAACTGATGCTACTACACCTTTCCCTGATTCGAATTTCCAAACTTGTGAAAACGGTAGCATTAACATAGTTAGATATATATATCTTCTTTGTATATATATTGTATATAAATTTCTCCTGTACGTGTGTATGTCACTGAACTCCTCCTAAACGGCTGGACTGATTTTGAAATTTTATGCGCGTGTTCGAGTGGTTTAGATACACAATTGGAACCAGTAGGTGGCGCTGCGGTTGAATTTTAGATTCTTTTTTATTATTAAGGCAGGACAACGTCCGCATGAACCGCTAGTAGACATATATAATACATAGGGTACATATTTGGTTTTTAGCACGGCTATGAATGAGGAAAAATACCAACTCTTTAATGTATGGAGTGTATTACCGAATTAACGCAATTCTGCCACAAATACGACACACGAACAGAAGATTAACGTTTAATTTTTTTACAGTTTATATATTAACCTAAAGTCTTAGTTTGTAAATAATCCTAACTAATATTGTAATGCAAAAGTGGGTCTGTTTGTTTATTTGTTACACTTTACAGGCTTTGTTACTCAATCGATTATCATGAAATTTTCCATATACGTGGTCAAAAGCACAGCAAAGGACATATCGGTACCCTTCATCCAGAAAAAAAAAACTTTTTTGGAACAAATCTACATTAATATGCGTGAAGTGACGAGCAAAAGCTAATCTATACTAATACATAAAGCTGAAGAATTTGTTTGTTTGTTTGGTTGGTTGGTTGGTTGGTTGAACGCGTTAATCTCAGGAATTAATAGTCCAATTTGAAAAATTCTTTCAGTGTTAGATAGCTCATTTATCGTGGAAGGCTATAGGCTATATCATCACGCTAAGACCAATAGGAGCGGAGCATCAATGAAGAATGTTTCAGAATCGTGATCTTTTTTCTTTTGAGAGTTACCGCTACGTGTTAGTTAGCCCAAGCCACAAATACGACACACGAACAGAAGATTAACGTTTAATTTTTTTACAGTTTATATATTAACCTAAAGTCTTAGTTTGTAAATAATCCTAACTAATATTGTAATGCAAAAGTGGGTCTGTTTGTTTATTTGTTACGCTTTACAGGCTTTTTTACTCAATCGATTATCATGAAATTTTGCATATACGTGGTCAAAAGCACAAGGACATATCGGTACCCTTCATCCAAAAAAAAAAACTGTTTTAGAACAAATCTACATTAATATGCGTGAAGTGACGAGCAAAAGCTAATCTATACTAATACATAAAGCTGAAGAATTTGTTTGTTTGTTTGGTTGGTTGGTTGGTTGGTTGAACGCGTTAATCTCAGGAATTAATAGTCCAATTTGAAAAATTCTTTCAGTGTTAGATAGCTCATTTATCGTGGAAGGCTATAGGCTATATCATCACGCTAAAACCAATAGGAGCGGAGCATCAATGAAGAATGTTTCAGAATCGTGTTCTTTTTTCTTTTGAGAGTTACCGCTACGTGTTAGTTAGCCCAAAGTAACTATTCCACGCAGATGAAGTCGCGGGCAGAAGCTAGTAATTACAGTCCAATAATTAACGAAACATTTTATTAAATCGTTCGACTATGATATTTATTTAACCTTGCCCATTACATATTATTGTGTAAAGGCAATAATTGTATTCGGACAATAATGATGACAAATTGGCAATACGTTACGCTTGATCGAATCAATTGCGTGCAACGAAACGATTGATCGGATGCGCAGATCAGTTCGCATTCGCGTTCAAGTAAGCAAAACGATAGATTTGCCGCTAGATTTCTCATTTACGTGCAGTAAATACACTATCGCTGTATAATTTCTTAGTTCATTTAACACAATCATCAAAGAAATTGTGGTGACAAATGTATTAAATCGAGCGATTATTCTGTACAAAGGCAATGTGAACATTAATAATTTAGAGAGTAACAGGCTGTTTGTTGACAAGACTATTAAAACGAAACTACTATCTATATAAAGATGCGTGACCGTGAGAACGGGAGGCAGTACAAATGTGAAGTCGCTCAAGTTTCATTGTTAAAACATAAATAGATACAATATTTAACAACGGACAAGTTGTTTAGGAAGTTACTGAGATAATTTCGATAATGCGTGTGATACTTTTTATATTATACTCTAGCTTCTGCCCGCGACCTCGTCCGCGTGAAATAAACTAAGGCTAACAAGCAGCTAAAGCTCTCAAAAAGGAAAAAAAAATTTTGAAACAGTTTTCATTGATGTTCTGCTCCTATTGGTTTTAGCGTGTGACATATAGACTATAGCCTCAAAAAATGAGCTATTTAAAACTGAAATAATTTTTCAAATCGGACCAGCAGTTCCTGAGATTAGCGCGTTCAACCAAACAAACAAACCCTCCAGATTTATAATATTAGTATAGATTATATCATTTTTTATATTAATTACCATCAAATATAAAACCAAAACCGAAGTCGTAGTAAATAACTAGATTTTTTAATAGGGACCAATCGAAAACTAGACTATTAAATCGCAGACAGTAATATCCTGTCCATTCGACCCTGCGAGATTGAAGTTTATAATTTAATTTTCTTGTATAATTTCAATATAGGCTTAATTTTTTGTTACTTGATCAAGTGACAATACATAAGTAGAAAAATAACTCTGTCTATCTGTTTGTTACCTTTTTACAATCAAATCTTTGAAACTTTTTTCTTTTTTTTTTTTCTTTTTCTCGAACTGACAACGCTATTAACCTGGCAGGGTCTTCACAGCTTCACCGGACTACATTATTTGAAACGATCTTAGGTAAAGATATTCATTACAAAAATAGCTAACAATGTAACGCACAATTTCTACGCAATGAATAACAAATTATTAAATACATTATTATTCCGTTGTGGACAATCCGTTGTCCGTTATTTTAACTGACCATAACTATGGTCGATCTGTGTATCGTAACTTGTGTAGAAGCAAGCACTATGCAAAAACCAATATGAGTGAAAGGGAGAGCACTTCGTACGTACTCAAAGTCACGATACGAACAACAATTATTCATTACAGTTGTAGTAAGATACATAAGGGCAGATCACCTTAACAACAGAAAATGGAGCCAACGTTTCATAAAAACAATTATTGTAATATAACACAAGAACGTATATTTTGTCATCTGTACACAGAGGTAACCTAAGGCTTGGAGGAGAACACAAAATACTTTTTATAACCTTAGATAAAAAAGATACGCTCAACGAAGACAAGTACCAGCTAGCTGTGTGTAAAATGTAAGTTGTAAGTTTTACTGCCGATGCCAAAACCGATAAGCAGAGAACGCCATTACTTTCTCAAGGCATATTGATTTGCTGTTAACTTTTTGGACTTTCTCTCAACATAAGTGCGTGAATTAAGAACGATTGTAACTTGTACTTGACAATATTATGTACTTGTAAACAACATGATAGATATATTTACAATTAAGTTTAATGCACTGAGAATGTATCGGTAACAAAACCAGTTCATTACCACTTAAACACCTTTACTCGTCGTTGGTAAACTTTAACCGGTACTGGAGGCCTTTAATTAATTTTCTTTTTTTATCTTATATCACTTAGTTTACGTTGGTAGTACATATATATAGGTACACAATAAAAAAATCTATACACGCTGTAAGAACTTAAATAATATAATTAATAGTAAAAGGTGGAGGGTTTGTTTGTTTGTTTGGTTGAATACGCTAATCTCAGGAATAACTGATCCGATGTGAAAAATTCGTTCAGTGATAAATAGGTCATTTATCGAGGAAGGCCTTATGTTATCGCGCTAAGATCAAAAAGAGCGGAGCACCAAAGAAGAATGTTTCAACGGGTCTTTGTAGTTGGCACACTCTATTATACTTTATTTTCAATTATTTCAAATTTCGTGTCCATCAGATAAACTATAAGCACGCTGATTAAATTAAGTAGACCCAGATAACCCGACCGCGATGCGTTCCTTATAACATAAGGGTTATTATACCAAGCTTGTTTTGAAATCAGTAGTAATATAATAAAATCCTTATATTTTAATATAACCTAAATCCAATTTTAGCCGTTCCTAATATTTTACGTTATTTTTCAAAATCTTCAGATTTTGTATATGTAAAATATGCCGATCATTAAAAAAAAAAAAACTAAAAACCTTCTGGACGGAAAAATTTGAACTTGGTTCTCTTTGTATAAAAAATAATAATAATAAAGTGTGCGTGTACTTATGTAAACGCGTTAGAAGTTATACGTCTTTGGCGTAACAAGATAAAAATCTTTTCAAAAATTTTATCTTTCGCCTTATTCTATGTTTGTAGAAAAACGCCACTAACAATAGAAAAATATATTTAATACATTGAAAGTTTTAATACAAAGAAATACAAACAACATATACAAAGAAACAAAATGTTGACTATAGCTAACTTCAGGGTGTCGGTTTTTCGTGACGTTGTGCGCGCGCATCGTAAAAATTTACTCTCATTTTTCCCTAACGCGCCAAAAGAAGTATAACTTCAGTAAAGATGTTATATGAACGATTAAACTGGATTATGTTAATTTTGAAATGTAACAACGCAACCATTAAACTCGGTTCCAATGGAGGTTACATTGAAAATCTAGGTCACTAAGCGTTTACGTCAAGGAGATAATTTTCCTTTGAACTTCTCAAGTGTCGACCGAATGGTAAACAACCTTGAACAAGGTATATCCAAGCTATGGTCGTATACGGGTTTCGGATTTTGAATTGTTAAGCAAGTGCCCTATATGGATTGCAGTCGTGACAGTCCGGTACGGCCTTTCACGGAACCTTTGAAAAAGGACCAAAAATAAGGTCAACTAAAACACTTTGTTACCTTATTGTGACTTTACAATTTGACGATACTATAGCTGATGGTAGTAAGCATAGTGCAATCCAAAAACGATTGCCAACAAACACATATACATCAAGTCTTTTTTTAGGATACGATGTGGTAGAAAGAGTGGATCGCACTGGCCTGGAAACGATTAATAGCTTCTAAGTACATCAAATGTATGTATGTATCTTCTATTTTATTTTTGGCAACCAGTCTTCTAGTAGACTATTACTGCCATTGTCAAGTGAGTATCGATATTACAAGTTTCTTGATATAATTTCAATGAACTAACAAGATGGCCGCCACCTTGTTAGAACTTTCCAGGGCGTTTTTGTGGCGAGTCAGAATCCATGCTCCGTGGTATTGTTTCCGATGCACTTGTGCATAATAACCAAACTATAGTACGTAAAGTACCACTAACATTACACAATACAGAGCCAAATAACACAAGATTATGGATAAAATATAAAAACCACTACATAGCGTTCCAAGATCCCGCCAAAAACCCCGTATATATATGTATCAAATCTCTTTGTTCGAGCTGAGATCTACAGTCTACAGTCCTTTTGGCCGGTCTGAAAATATCCATTTGTTAAGGCATACATAATACAGTCAAGAGCTTAATACAAAACAAAGTTAAAATATTATTATTGTAATCTAAAATTGGCATTAATTTATCCTTAAGTTGTATCGATATTATTTGTATAATATAATACCTATTTATATCTAAATTTGTATTCTGCGCTCCTATATTCAGAGCGTTCAAAACAGATTGACGATGGTTGTACCGTAAAAACCGGGAGCGAGGAGCTTATTTTTTTCTCGAACACCTGTTTTAGTATCGTGTCAAGAGCTATAATGTGTGATCTATCAATCACAGGTGATATTATGTGACGGTAGAAAATTAACTAACTAAGGAATCGGACTCTCAAATATCTACATTCTACACATACGAAAACTCTTCGACTTCACGGCTATAGATGCTTGACTACAAGAAAAAAACCCCTACATTTTATACATGCAAGACAGGGTGTGTCGTAAACACACACGATAGAAGTGACACTTTTGTATTGCAGGGATATATTTTTAAAGTAAAAAAATACAACAAAAAGCGAACGTGAAGCGGTATTCCCGGGCAGTCACCCATCCAAATACTGACCGCACTCGACGATGCTAACTTCGGGGGGGTGGGGGGTGTAAGGGGTGTCGAATAACATCTAAGGCTTGAGACATCCAAGCCAACCTCACCTGCACGTGGGGCACCCTGCTGAATAACGAACGAAGCAATGACGAAAGCGGAGTGGTAGGGTTTTACAGCCCGACTGGGTCGCAACCACCATGTACATGGCGAAAAAGCTCGTCATAGTGATTCGCTTCTGCGGGTCGCGTTTCGGGATCAGCCTGTGCATATCCAGCTCTTCACAGGCCGGCATGACAGCGGCGACCAGCAATGGATATTGTGTCACTCGATGGTTGCAATTCTTTTTTGGATTGTACTGTGCTTACCATCAGGCACAGTGCAGTCATTTGGCCGTGCTACAATAAAAAAAAGAAAAAAAAATCGGTTTTTACAACACTCTACCCGACACAGTGTTTACCCCCACCATTTTTCGTCACACAAAATTGTTGCGGAAGAGAATTACAAAGCCATTTTCTACTGTAATAAGCTTAATTTCAATATAACTAGAACGAATGTCGAATGTTATTCTTCAGCCACCTGCATGCAGAAAACATACAGAAATAACATATGAATTGCATTTGCTTCGTCAAACGCTCTCAATAATGACGCAAGAGAGTAGAGTGTTTGATAATATCTATTACAAAATTTAATTATCCACCACCGCTTACATAACACTGAACATCTGTGTTAATGGAACATTATGTATCTTAATACGAAAACTCACGCTTATTTAAACCGCAATCGTTGTGTTCACAAAAAACTACCGCCCTCGAAGTTTGAGCATTAAATAATCTATAGATAAGATAATATTATAAAGAGGAACGGTACTGGGTAAACCTACTAAACCGATTTTGTAAATTCTTTTACCAATAGAAAGCCACGTTATTTGTGAATGCCAGTCTATAATATCAATCCGAAAAATGAGAAGACTTTTTTGTGGAAGTCGGTTTTTTCAAAGTAAGTCGGCAGAAAAACGGTCGAACGAAAACGTTTCTTACAAACACTGCCTTAACAATGAGAGATATATGATTGAGTTCCAGAGAAAAGTTGTAGAGCTTGGATAATGCGCACAAAAAAAGTCAGACAGCATATGTTTAACTTTTATATTAAAGTCACAAAAAGTAATTTTTTATAACTGTTTAACGCCCAACTAAGTGGGCACGGGTCAGTTAGCAATAAATAAATGCAAACTATGCTCAATCAATTGTTCATGGCCCTCAATATACTACTCTTCATACTAATTTATAACATAGTACTTAGTGGTAAATCTGTAGTATTTTGAGAATTAAATAAACATTCTTTGCGGGAGTGTTGAGTATGATTCACCGAACACGATCTTGAAATATAATCATTGGATCGAGTTTGTTTTATCGAGAAGTCGTTGCTCGGACAACAATTACAAAAGAATATTACAATCCTTTCTCAACACAATTATCAAAATGTCGTTTCGCTAGATCAGTGTTTTTTTTATGTCATAAGGAGGCAAATGAACAGGTGGGTCACCTGATGTTAAGTGATCACCACCGTCCATAGACATTAGCAACACCAGGGGAGTCGCAAGTGCGTTGGGGAGGGGGGTAGCTAAAGGAGAAAGAGAAGGGAAAAGGAGGTAGGGCCTCTGGCGCTCTCACTGACCGAACGAAACGCAACAATGCAAGCATTGTTACTTCACGTCGGTGTTCTGTGAGAGGGTGGTACTACCCCGGGAGAGCCGGCCCATTCGTGCTGAAACTAGTAATAGCTACAGCGTGGCTCTACGACCTTCAAAGTCCTTTATTCATGTCATTGCTAGGAGTCATAGTCAAAACACTTTTATCGATTTTAATGGAATTACTAAACCTTATCATTACTGCTTAGCCTCTATTGAATGTAGCGTACATATATGTAGTCAGGTTTATTTATGTGGTAGCAAAAGTATCGTCTAAATCGGTCTAGCTATTTAGAAGATTAGAAAAGACAAACACTGCAATTTTACTTATAAACTAGCTGATACTCGCGACTTCCTCTGCACCGTTTATTATTTTAACAATGTATTTTATGTACAGAGGTAATACCATAAGCACCACACCGATTGCCCCACTTCTCCACGGCAAGAAAACAAATGTCCACTGAACGCGTAGCGTATGTATAAATTGTAACTTTTTAAATTTCTTTAACTAAACGACTTTAATAACATTTATATGAAGGTATCGCAATAATTTTTTTAGATGTGTCTAAGAAATAAAACTAATCTGATCGCAATTTATTATTATTTACTTATTTTCTGAAGTTTCTGCTGAAGTTTTTTCCTGGAGATTACAGTATGGGGTGCTTCAAAGAGAAAATAAATAGGTTATTTAAGGGTCGGCAACGCGCATGTAACACTTCTGATGTTACAAGCGTCCATAGACTGCGGTGACCGCTTTACATCAGGTGGCCTGCATGCTTGTTTGCTACCGTCGTGGTATAAAAAAAAATTATCCAGTAGTTTTTGCATTATACGTATACGCGTATAACATACCTTTATCATTTATTTTTATATTTATCATTTTAGTGGTCATTCTGTGGTCGGAATTCGACCATAATGAGGAATACAAACGTTTTCTTCATAGTTAATATCGTACGAAAATTAAAGTATAAGACCAAACTACTTCCATTTTTTTATAAAACTAAAGCTCGTCATATTTCAACGAAATACTAAAGATTTTTTTTTGTGAAACAGGAAAAGAAGATGTACTTAACTGTTTTGTCTCTGTATATTTATATATGTACATTGTGTAGAATTAATTATATGACATAATGAAAAGTAACAAAAGATTTTTTTAAATTCTAAGAACTATTAATTACTTGCGTTTAATAATATTACATGACCCATTTATGAATAACTATAAAGGGATAGTGTCGACTTAGCATCTAATGTCGAACCGACAAAAATCGGCGCCGCGCCGCTGCATTCGTCTTTAACCGACATTTTAATATGGTAGCAAACCATAATAACGTCAACAACCTGATCGTATGCATACTACAATTCTAAAACAACAGTGACCATTTAAAGATAGACCTGTGTAGGCAATTCATCACAGGTTGTCGCTATCATGCCGACTATTGGTAGGTAATAATAGGTACACCGGGTTATCCCGAAATGCGACAAACCAAATGTATTATTTATTATCATATGCATAATAGTTTTAACCTAGTAACCCTAAGACGAAACTAGACACTGCATGTATGAGCAGTAATAAATACGGTGTAAATTCTTCACAATGAAGCTTAAAGGATCTGACATTTTCTTTCGTTATAGAAGGTTTGCATTATTAATTTTCTTTTATCCCTTGTCTATTGTACTTATGAAACAAACTGTTTCGTTAATAAATAACGTCTTTTTCTTTTACTGATCATGTTAACAGTTTCATAGTTGGATTGTAACTGATAAGATGGGGTGCCTGCTGTTTTTAGTACCCGAGAACAAATTTTCCTAGAGCTCTGCCTCTATTCAAAAGTTCTTGGCAATTAAAAATGGCAAAAGCTTAAAAGCCTTTGTTAGAAATTTTGACATTTCAAAAGAGTAACACTGATAATAAATACTTAGTGTAAATATTTACTGGAGTCTAAATTATGACCATAGTTTTACATATCAACCATGGTTGTTGTGCTATAGTATATCAATATATAGATTATAAAATAAACCGATCACTAATTTCTACGTTATAGCGAGTTGTTCATAATACCGATATCATATAGAGGTTAGAATGCATTAAGAAAATTAATGGTCTTATCCAGTCTTATGCCCGTTTCGGTCTGTTTTGTGTGTACGCTTAGCTTAACAAGTTGAACGTTACAATGAGTCACGTTGTGTCCATGCAAGCATGACCGGTGCGTGGATTCGCTGTCACGTTATGCATATCGTATGCGATACGTAGACGATTTTAATCTAGTTATTGTGAGCTTGCATCCGTGTCGCTTCGTCTAGTAACCTGACTGCAATAAGATCCTCGGTTCACAGCAGCGGAACCAGCGTCGTTCAGCCACGGATATCAGATTTAAAACTATAAAATTATCAATACAATAGGTTAAGAGTGCACGAGTGTCACACGAGAATTATTTATGGTATTTGTAAGAAGAACGTGAAAGAAGATATTGACTGATAATCAATGAATATTGAATGAATCAAATGAAAAGTTTCATTTTAGAGTAGGCGAAAAATATTGTATTTTATTTATTTTAAAATTAATTATCTAAGTTATCTGTACATTATATATATACATATATAATTGTCTGTTTTTATTCGAAGCCGTCGAACCAATTTCAAAGAATTTTTATTTCCAGATAGTGTTATTTAGGATACATGTTGTTGCGATTTTCCATCCATTCCATTTCTAATTAAATTAAAATTGTACTTCCTTAAAATAACCTTTTTACAATGTAAAAGGATTTTCCATATCAGTTTATAGATGAAAGTAATACTAAAGTAAGAAACATTACAAAAAAAAAACAACTGAATTGAAAACCTAC
>MU159677.1:14748-33773 GCA_015888305.1 Antheraea pernyi
CTATAGAGGGACAGACCGGGTACACACCGGCTGCCCCCCCTCGTCCGCCGGACCTGTGCAATGAGGAGATGGGTCCCCCGGCCCATCCCCTCAGGTCCACCTACGGTGACAGGAGTGTGCTGCACGGTATCTTCGGCTGCGCCGCACTCGTGGCAGGCGGCGTTCGGCTCCCTGCGTGCGATCCGGTGGCCTATACAATACGTTTCAATCATTTTTAGAAACATCTGTCTATTTGTTTGAACATACCTTACTGCTAAAGTCATAAAGCATGGCTTCAAGTGTCTAATAAAATCGTAAGACAGTTCGAGTGGCTGTATATAAATATTATATTCGCAACATTTTTTGGTCCTTCATGAGCCGGATTTGACAGCTTCACATCAACAACAATAAAGGGCTATTTCTTGGCCCCTGAGAACGGGATTGAAGACTGAAGAAAAGAAACGATCCAAAGAAATTTAAAAATGCTGTGAATTTCCACGATCGGCGTACTCAGAATGGTCGTTATGAGGAACCAGAGCAACGCAAGGCAGGCACAGGAGACAACGACAAGAATTTTTGAAGTATCATCGCTATCCTCCAACGATCAGAAAACGGAGTGAGTGTCACGACTGCAAAGCATGCCCCTCGCACCAGCCGCTCAAGTAGTAACAACGATAACAGGATCGACAATGATCGTGACGATGCGATCATGACTCGCCGAGTTAGAGGCGGAAGAAAAACTAGGTAATATACGGCGAGAACAACTACGCATAGAGGTCGAGTTGATTAGAAAATGACTCGCCGTAAAGCTCACATCGATAAGTAATGAACCAGAGAACAAACGCGAGCAGCTGATCAAGGAGTCGGATAAATTAAATCACGGCGTGGATGGCTGGCTGTCCTCGCAATCCAATGCAGCACGGGGGGAGCAATCGCTATGCCAACGTATCGACGTACAAGAAAGCGAACGCAGGCCAGAACGATGAGCCCGTTTGCCATCATCGTGCAAATGTATCAACGTACAGGAAAGCAAACTTAGGTCAGAAGGACGTGCCCATTCGCCATCATCATGCAAAGGTATCGATGTTCACGAAAGCGTACGCAAGCCAGAACGACGTGCGTGTTCGTCATCATCGTGCAAAAATATCTAAGTACAGCTAAGCAAAAGCAGGCCAGAACGACGCGCCCAATTGCCATCACCGTCGCAGAGTAATGACATTAAACAATTTACAATAGACGCGATCAGCGGGGCGCATTTTCCGAGATCGAACGATACTGATAATCATGTGAAACAGATCAGCGGGACTATTCAGAGCTGCGACGACGTGCCGGCCAAGCTACACACGATCGCCTACACAGCTAGGCAGAAGCGAACAAGAAAACAACCGGGTCCTATCTGTAAATATCAGAACGTTCGACGATTGGCTGTATCCCCTTGAAAGCGTAACAAGACTGCGCTTGTGATGTTATTACAATGTATCAACGATAAAACAACTAGAACTACACATACTGTGCGACGTGAGTGAACAGATTTATGCGGCAGCGGTGTCTTGTCTCGCGACATACAACAACAGTCGCGGACACGTCGTATTTATGTCAGTAAAGGCGAAAGTTGCACTTAGACGCATACCGCGGCTAGAACTACAAGCCTGCGATTTTGAAACGCGTTTAAGCGATGCTATTCGCCACGAACACCGCTTAGAAGTCTCTCGCATAATATACTGGACAAATTCGACGGCCACGATGCATTGGATGCGAAACAACAAGCTCAGATATACCCCATATATCACACATTGCCTCGGAGAGATATCTGAACTCACCGAAAACAAGCAGTATGGATGGTTAGCAACCTAGCTAAATGTCGCTGATGACGCGACACAATCACCGGACGCAAAAATCAATATCGATGACCGACGGCTAACAAAAACCTGCTTCCTTAATCACGTGAAATGCAGTTAGCCTACCAAACGCACGGCGCCACAAGAAAACGTCGAGGAAGCCTTAGTGATACACATGATCGCGTCACATAGAATAGTGCCACCGGAATTCGCGCGATTTTCATCATAAAAACAAGACGGATATAAAACAAGACGGTACGTTACGTATGCGCGGATGGATCGGAGTCGTGAATGTACCATCAACTATCAAACAACAAGTTAGTATTAGTGACGAAGAGAGAAACGAGTGGTCACCTTATTTGTCTGTTTGACTACAAGGCCGATCTATTTAAAGATCGTAGCATCGCTTTTAATAGATTCAGCGATCATGGCGCTACGGCGAATGATGGCTAGAAGAGATTGGCTGACTGTTAGGCATAAAGCTACGAACTTTCTCGACGTAGAAAATGAGCTACGCGCCACGTACGATAAATGGGTGCCAGCGCTACGAAAGTAGGACTGTGACGCCGTACGGAGTTACATTCCTCGAAGCTCACCTAATCAGAACTGCGCATGGGAGTGGCTAGTGATATCAGTGAAAACCGCGCTAGTCACTAGACTGAAAGAGAGAGTGCCGTGAAAAGAAGCGCTTCATACTGTAATCACAGAGATCAAGCATTCAATCGAAGCACGATTTCTGACCCATGGGAGCGCTATCACTGAACACATGGCAGCGCGCACTGATCGTACGAACCTACACCGGACCGGACGGACGAGTGCGGAGCGCCGACGTTCAGACACGGAGCGGCGTTTTCAGGCGCCCGACATCAAAGCTCGCCGTCCTGGAGATAGACGCTGCGCAAGCTATGCTGGGGGGAGAACTTTTACAGACAGCGAGCCATGTACGAGACACTGAATAGTTGAATAATGAATAGTTTAGGAAGTGAAAGGCGTAAATTTATTACGCTTTAGTTTGTGTTTCATATTGTTCTAGTATATAGAAACTCACAGTGTAAGCAATAAGTTATATGGACATTAACGAGCGAATAGACAGATAATTTATTCGGGATATGTATTGTTTTAAACTGTGCAGGATGTAATAAATATAAGTTAATGTCACGGTGAATAGGAGTAAGCACAAAAGAACGAAACGGTGTGCCTTATTCATCAAACGGACCCATGCTAGGGGGTGGTGGTCGAGCTGATTTCGACAAAGTTAAAATGGCCGTAATTTGTGAAAATTTTAATGAATTTTAATCTTAAAAAAAGACTACGACCGAGTATGTCCATAGTTTTCAAGTGGTTAATAATGATCTTACCGTCCTCGATTTCCATGACAATAGTTGTAATTGCGTTGATAAAGTTCATCGTGTCTGTGGAACTATCAAACTTGATTCCGTACGATTTTTTATCAGCCAACAAGCAAAGTAGGAACGTTGGCATCACCTCGACGTACTTGAAATTTTTCTTGATTGTACTTTCCAGAATAACCTAGAACAGATAATGAAATAAATTGAAATACGCTCTCATGATTACTTTATTATCAGTAAAATCTTTAATGGCCTATTAATCAGGACTTGAATGAATATTGAATTTGTGTTGGTTTTCACTAAACTACCCTATATCTCCTTTTCTTTGTCAATAATAGAACATATTTTCTATATTACAAACATAGCTTACATTAACGGTTTATAAAACAATCTACAACTATTTTAATTCTTAATTATAAGTCGAAATATATCTGAATTCGTTTAATTATCTAGAAATAATTATAATAAATATACACCAGAAATATCCCATTTTACTCTGTTAGAAAAACAAATTATATATATTATTTAAAATTGTTAAAACAATATTAGATAATAGTCAAATATATCCAAAACTTCTATTAAAATTTGAAATATATCTTAATTCGCTTAATTATTTAGCAATATTTATATTAAAAATAGACCAGAAATATATTTTCCACGATTGTGACAATCATATTTATATTTTAAAATTCTTAAATCATATTATAAAATAATTAAAAAAAACCCAAGGAGGGATGATGGCAGGCAGGCGGCCGATCGTAAAAATTAAGCCAAATCATATACCACAACATGAGAAACATGTTGTACCGACCCTACTTATGTGGGATAAGGATAAGAAGAAGAAGAATTGAACATAACCAAAACTTCTATTAAATCTTAATAATTTTAAATCGTTACTTATCTATCATGATCTATCTAAAATGATATAGTTTAACGTCGGTATTATCTAAAATTGATTCTAAATTATGAATTACAATTTATTATTCTATATTTCATTTTATTCACTTTATAACAAAGAGTTGGTAATAATATGTTATTTAAGTTCCAAGTTAGCTGATAGATGGCACTGCAGACGCTTTGATTTTATTTCTTAATTACATACATTGAAACCAAATGGCAGTACAGTCGCACCCATATATACGTGATGACCGAAAAATGCGTTAGTCATAAAATACAACGAGCTGTAAATAATTATAATTTTAACAGGTCAATAGTTGGATTCAGACCAGTAGGTGAAGGTGTTGCTTTTCAGTGATTTACTATTGAAAATAACAATCACTTTTTTAATACACTGACCTTGCCGTCGCTAATCCGTGCAGCGACTATGTAATACATATACTCTTTGTCAGTTGGTAGCGTAGCGGAGGGCGAAGCTTCATCGCGGCCACCGCTGTTCACACCTGCTGAGAGTATTCAAATGTAGGAGTATATGTATAGGGACATATAGATACAGAAATGATAACTTGAATAAACGTGAAACTGCTGTCCACGTAGAGTGTTTCAGATAACCTGTTTTGCATTCTACAGCAGCTTCGTATTGTATACCTTTTAGTAGGAAGATTGCATTATATGGAAGGATTGTATGTCTTATGCTAAAAATAATGGTACTTCTTATTCATAATCTTATAATGCTCCTCTAATATAATGCTATGAATACATTATATTGTATTCTACTTATTGTATTGTATTGTATCGTATCGTGTGTTGTATCGTATTGTGTGTTATAATTGTTGTATGAGTATGATGGAGTGCGAGTATGGTGCAGGGCTAGTATAGTTGAGGCGGTGTTCGTGTACCGGTGGGGTATGTATGAGTATGATGGAGTGCGAGTATGGTGCAGGGCTAGTATAGTTGAGGCGGTGTTCGTGTACCGGTGGGGTATGTATGAGTATGATGGAGTGCGAGTATGATGGAGTGCGAGTATGGTGCAGGGCTAGTATAGTTGAGGCGGTGTTCGTGTACCGGTGGGGTATGTATGAGTATGATGGAGGGCGAGTATGGTGCAGGGCTAGTATAGTTGAGGCGGTGTTCGTGTACCGGTGGGGTATGTATGAGTATGATGGAGGGCGAGTATGGTGCAGGGCTAGTATAGTTGAGGCGGTGTTCGTGTACCGGTGGGGTATGTATGAGTATGATGGAGGGCGAGTATGGTGCAGGGCTAGTATAGTTGAGGCGGTGTTCGTGTACCGGTGGGGTATGTATGAGTATGATGGAGGGCGAGTATGGTGCAGGGCTAGTATAGTTGAGGCGGTGTTCGTGTACCGGTGGGGTATGTATGAGTATGATGGAGGGCGAGTATGGTGCAGGGCTAGTATAGTTGAGGCGGTGTTCGTGTACCGGTGGGGTATGTATGAGTATGATGGAGGGCGAGTATGGTGCAGGGCTAGTATAGTTGAGGCGGTGTTCGTGTACCGGTGGGGTATGTATGAGTATGATGGAGGGCGAGTATGGTGCAGGGCTAGTATAGTTGAGGCGGTGTTCGTGTACCGGTGGGGTATGTATGAGTATGATGGAGGGCGAGTATGGTGCAGGGCTAGTATAGTTGAGGCGGTGTTCGTGTACCGGTGGGGTATGTATGAGTATGATGGAGGGCGAGTATGGTGCAGGGCTAGTATAGTTGAGGCGGTGTTCGTGTACCGGTGGGGTATGTATGAGTATGATGGAGGGCGAGTATGGTGCAGGGCTAGTATAGTTGAGGCGGTGTTCGTGTACCGGTGGGGTATGTATGAGTATGATGGAGGGCGAGTATGGTGCAGGGCTAGTATAGTTGAGGCGGTGTTCGTGTACCGGTGGGGTATGTATGAGTATGATGGAGGGCGAGTATGGTGCAGGGCTAGTATAGTTGAGGCGGTGTTCGTGTACCGGTGGGGTATGTATGAGTATGATGGAGGGCGAGTATGGTGCAGGGCTAGTATAGTTGAGGCGGTGTTCGTGTACCGGTGGGGTATGTATGAGTATGATGGAGGGCGAGTATGGTGCAGGGCTAGTATAGTTGAGGCGGTGTTCGTGTACCGGTGGGGTATGTATGAGTATGATGGAGGGCGAGTATGGTGCAGGGCTAGTATAGTTGAGGCGGTGTTCGTGTACCGGTGGGGTATGTATGAGTATGATGGAGGGCGAGTATGGTGCAGGGCTAGTATAGTTGAGGCGGTGTTCGTGTACCGGTGGGGTATGTATGAGTATGATGGAGGGCGAGTATGGTGCAGGGCTAGTATAGTTGAGGCGGTGTTCGTGTACCGGTGGGGTATGTATGAGTATGAGTGATTATGACAGCTTATTTAATATCATAAGCACTGAATTTAGTAAACATTGTCCAAGAAAAGTTATTAGTGTAAAGAAAGTAAAAAAATGTAGTCAATGGCCAACTACAGGCATTAAAATAAGTAGAGATCGTTTGTATGATCTATGTTATAAAAAATCTCTAACAAATTGTGAATCATTTCATGCCTACATTAGGAACTATTCTTAAGTTTTTAAACGTGTTTGTGTAGCTGCCAGAGCAAGATTTTTACGAAATAAAATTCTCGAGTTTAGAAATAAGACCAAGACTGTCTGGCATATAATAAATAAAGAATTAGGAGAAAATAAAATAAATGATAACTAATTTAATCTAAACGTCGACGGAGTACGTATTTCGAACAGTTCAAAGGTAGCAACTGTTTTCCAAGACTATTTCACTAATATGCTTTCACAAATAACAATAAGTATAACATCATCAGCCCAGGATGTCGCAGCTCTTTTAAAGAATATGAGTATGTAAATCTCATTTATTAGTGCAGGTGAAATAATAAGGACATTCAAACAATTAAATTTAATACACACCGAAGACATATGGGGAATGTCGGTAATAGTAATACAGTCCTTAGTTACCACTATTTCACCACATTTGGCTAATATATTTAATCAGTGTATATCAAAAGGAACTTTCCCTAATCTAATGAAAGTAAGCAAAGTGGTTCCTTTGTTTAAATCAGGCTGCAGAAGTAGTCTTGGAAATTATAGACCTATTTCTGTACTTCCGTCGATCAGTAAAATTTTTGAAAAGATTATGCTTAAACAATTGGTAGAATATTGTACTGAGCAAAAGTTTCTGGATGGTCGACAGTTTGATTTCACAAAATAGAAATCTATTACTGACGCTGATGCAACGCTCATAAATCATATATTGGGAGCTTGGGAGGATTCGCAGGATGCAATTTGAGTGTACTGTGATTTGTTTAAGGCCTTCGATTGCGTTGACCATAGTACGCTTATTCTTAAATAAAAACACTAGGGTATTTGTGGATCTTAATAAATCTTAGTCTCTTATTTAAAATATCGCTGTCAGAAAGGTAATACATGATACATGGGGTAATCTCTGCGGGATCGTTTGCTCGAATTGGTGTCCCGCAGGGCTCCATTTTAGGGCCGGTTTGTTCTTAATATACATAAACGATCTACCGTAAGTGGTAAATAACTCTGCTAACATGGTGCTTTTTGCAGACAATACTTCTCTAATATTTAAAGTGAAAAGGATAGATTCCGAAGTTGGGCATCTGAATAATACTTCAAATGAAATTTGTCATTGTTTGCGTTAAATAATCTATTGCAAAAAGCAGATAAAACGAAATGTTTTTTTTTTTTTTTATTATGTCATAGGTGGCAAACGAACATGTGGGTCACCTGCTGTTAAGTGATCACCACCATCCATGGACACTAACAACCCCAGAGGAGTCGCAAGTGCGTTGCCATCTTTCGGAGGGAAAGGTTAGGGGAGGGAAAGGGAGAGGAGAGAGGAGAGGGGAGGGGAGATGGGTCTCCGGCGCTCTCACTGACCGAGCGAAACGCAACAATGCAAGCACTGTTACTTCACGTCGGTTTTCTATGAGAGGGTGGTACTACCCCGGGCGAGCCGACCCATTCATGCTGAAACCAATAATAGTTTCAGTGTGGCTCTACCACCATCAAATAAGATAAACAAACACATAAATGTATAAGATTTACTTTACCCAATGTTAGACATGTTGATAGTAGAAACAAGATCGAAAGGAATTTAGTGGGGTTACTTGAAATACTGTATTCTAGGGAATTACATTAGATTATAAATTACAATCGGGCCCTCACATTAAAAAACTGAGCAGATTAATTTCCGCTGCATTCGCAATACGCAAGATTTGTCCACTTACAGATATTGCCACTGCTAGGTTAGTCTACTTCACTTACTTCCATAGCTTAATGTCTTATGGCATTCTGCTATGGGGTACGGCTGCTGAGGTAGACACGATATTTTTATTACAAAAACGGGCAGTTCGGGCAATATATAATATGGGACCTCGCGAATCATTAAAAACGAAATTCCAGGAATTCTGTATCTTATCTCTGCCCTCCCAATACATTCTTGATAATTTAATGTATGTCCGTAAAAACTTTGAAAAACTGAATTTAGTAAAAGACTGGCATAATCTAAATACTAGAAACTGTAATAGGCTGGTGGTCCCATGTTTCAGACTTTCAAAACCAGTAATAGTTTTTTAGGTAATAATGTTAGGTTCTACAATAAAATCCCAAAGCACGTTACCGATTTGCCGGAATGTAAATTTAAGCGCCACGTCAAACGGGTTTTCTTTTCAAAAGAATATTATAGAGTGGATCAGTATGTGAATGATAGTGATGTCTTGAATTGACTCCTATCTGTGCATCCACAAAAAGGATTGTATGATGTATTGGAAATATATGTTAAAAAAATGTACCCGATCGAGTTTCTTGCCGATTCTACTCGTTGACTGGGTTGTTTTCCGAACCGGTGGTAGTATTTGACGTTCATAAGTGCCTTATTAGGCCCTAAACTGAATAAAGTATTTTTGATTTGATTTGATTTGATAAAAACTAAACTACATATATTATATTGGCGTTAATGTAAAAAAATAGCTTGAGGGGTCTATGGGACCCCGGTTGGAAATAAGTTTTTTAAGTAGACGCTTACTATACTGTCAGTATAGTTTACATTATAAAATATCAAGTTGATACAGTTAAATTGTAAACTAAACGATACAATATATGTATAAAATAAATAATGATAAATTAAACAATTAATAAAGTTAATAAAAGTTAATACATCAATAGGTAATCATTGAGTTGGTTCGCTGCTGAAATGAAAATTTCATATATGTGTATATTCCATAAACTATCTCTCTCCCTTTTTCTCTATCACGACAGCTAACCTACGGCACATAGACTCTGCACATCCACAATAAGTAAAACTAAATTTAAATAATCATCTCTACCACTTACTATATCATCTTCAACTTGTACTAAAACTTTTTGACACTCCATTGTATTGAAGAAAAATACAAATATGAAAAAGATATAAGCATTGCATCGACTCGTCAACTTGCCTGTAACTATTTGTCTAAGAGCTGGCAACGGTTTCAAGAGCGAATTTTAAAAAGTCAGTTTTTTATATACCTTTATGTTCTTCCAAACAATGTACGGGCTAACAAAAGAGGGTAAATTAAACATAATATGTATATAATAACTTAGCTATACCTATAGTTTAGCGCAACACTGGCTGTATGACAAAGATCGCGATAATTGTTGCAGCGCCTTTTATAGACGCATGTATTCAAGATGGCGAAATTCCCAAGTCATATATATCGTATTTCGTTATTTTTCATAGTTTACGGTGAAATCTTAATATTACAATGGTTAATAAAATGAAATATGTACTTTGCAATGTAAAAATAAAATGGTTTGAAATTATTTTTTTATTTATAAAGAATATCATAGGGCACATTATTGTCATTAACAAAATTGTCTTGTAGTGATAAATTCATGTTTTTAATAACGTTTAAAAAGAAAGTTTTACTGAAATAAAGGTTTCCTAAAATTATTTAAAAATCAATAGTTTTACCTGTAAAGGTGTGATGCGCATTAATACACTAACGTTTATCAGCAACCATGTATCCTGAACCTTGTTTGGAAGAGCATAAATAATGATATATTAAAGAGTCAGCTTTTCTACAATTTTTGTTCTTCTAACGTTGCTGGCTCTTTTACTAAGGTGTCGCAAAAAAATCTTGTTACGCTTTATTCGGTCTAGCTCCCATCCGCTCAAAGCGTGTAACTTGTAATAAGGAACTTTGTTCCAATATAGAACAAAAAAAAAACCAAAGTCCGTCAAGAATTTCACTAACTACAAATTTTTGATTTTCGTCCGTTATTCTGAAGAACCCCTTGCGTTTTATGGTACACAAAGTATCCTAAATCCAATCTTTTAATATTAGTTATCACTGTGTTAGGTTTCGTCAAAATTAGTTCAGTACTTTCAGAGTGATACGTGTTCACAGGGACAAACAGACAGGCCAAGACAAAAAAAGTAAAAGGATTATTTTTGGTTTCTGTATCGATAACAAAGTCTAACCAGATTATAATTTTCAAAAAATATTGAATGTACTGATTTGGCCTTGTTACAGTTTTATTACAGAAACTAGCTGTACCCGCAGCTCCGCACGCATTATTTTTATTCGTACTAAAGAATTATAAATTTGTGAGACTATGTACAGTTATAAAAATGCACTTTAAAAGCAATTATAAGTACGACACGCACGCCACTTACAGTAACATGTAACGTGTACATTAGATATATAAATACTAACAGCGTGCGAAATGAGGTTTGTCATCAGCAACATATTTAGAACCTTAACCCACCGTGTAACTACCTCAGTGGTCACTTACACTGTATAAGGAACCAATGAAACAATAACTTAAAATATTATTATAAAGATTTACATTTACATTACATTTAATAGACATGGCCATTATTATAATTAAGATTTTGTGACTACACAAAAAATAAACGCTTGTCTGTTCCGCAAGATATTGCATCGTGGAACTCTTTACGTAATACGCTTATAATCTAAGATCTCATTAGGAAGACCTCTATATCATTAAAGTTATTAATAATTATAATGTTGAATTGTAAATAATAAGCTAATTATTATTTCTCTCATTAAAAATAAAGAATGTGTTGAAATTTTGCTAAATTTCATGCAGACAAAGTTGCGGATAATAGCTAGTTTAAAATAGAATAACCTCAATTACTTTTTATAAGGTTCACTATCTATCAGTGAAAGTCCCGTGAAAAATGGTCTAACCGTTTTGGTGTTAGCACAGTGGACAAATCCACGGTTAACAGCTAGTATAAACTAAAATCGCTTACATTAATTTCTGTAAAGTCAGCTATCTGCCAGTGAAAGTCTAGTGAAGACCGGTCTAACCGTTTTGGAGGTAATACTGCAGGCAAAGCCACGGTTAACAGCTAGTATAAACTAAAATTGCTTGAATTATTTTTTATAAAATCAGCTATCTGCCAGTGAAAGTCTAGTGAAGATCGGTCGATACCAGTGGAATCGAAAGTGCGTTGCCAGCCTATGTTTGGAGGTAAGGGAGGGAGGTAGGCCTCCAGCGCTCTCACTGACCGAACGAAACGCAACGGTGCAAGCACTGTTACTTCAAGTCGGTTTTCTGTGAGAGGGTGGTACTACCCTGGAGGAGCCGACTCTACCACCTCCTCAATTTATTCTTGGAGTCCAGTACAACGCACGATTTATGTGCATGTTTACATAGTTTACAGTGAACAACATATTTTTTACTAAATTTCATGCGGTCGAAGTTCCAGGTTACAGCTGGTCTAAAATAAAATAACCTAAATTACTTCCTATAAGATCAGCTATCTGCCAGTGAAAGTCCCATAAAAATCGGTCGAATCGTTTCGGATATAGCACTGCGGGCGAAGCCACGGTTAACAGTTAGTCTAAATTAGAAAAGACTAAATTATTTGGTATGATGTCTTCTATCTGCCGGTGAAAATTCCGTAAAAATCGGTACAACCATTTTGGAGCTAGTATTTCGGACAAAACCGCGGTTAATAGCTAGTCTAATTTAAAGTAACCAAAATAACCCGCTGTAATTTCAGCTATCTGCGGGTGAAAGTCACGTAAAAATCGGTCGCACCGGCTGAGTGCCTTAAGCGCTCGCCTTAGTAGTGCGGTGAAGCTGTTAAGACCTTGCCAGGCCAATAGCATAGTCAGTTGTCTCTTGTAAGCGTTCTCACTGATCAAACTAATTAATAACGCCACGTACAAACATATTAAAATCACATAAACTAGCGATTATCAGTACTAAAATTCGGTTATCGTGATACAGCTACTCACTTGGTCTATGAGAAATGTTACTCACACCTGATACGACAAGACTCAACTTCTGAGCGCAAACTTTATGTTTCTACCTATTATCAATATTAAAATTCTTTTGTCACGAAATACCGTAGTCCGGTGAAGCTGTTAAGACCTTGCTAGGTCAATAGCGTAGTCAGTTCGAAAAAAAAAACACGAAATAGCTCTCACCATCGTTAAGATATGAAACATTTAGCTGACGCTATGAGTGCAAACTCGATGTTTCTAACTATTATTTATACTAAGATTCAGTTATCATAAATACTGTCTTCACCAAACTTTAAAAGATTGAAACCTTGCTCCTACATTGGGAGACTAAACATCTAAGCACAAACTTGATAATTCTGTATATTACGTACATATTTAGGTTTAGTTGTACATACTGTTCTTGGCGTAGTATGACCTTGTGAAACTATAAACGATTTTGGTACTATAGCATAAAATAAAACAAAAAATAGAACATCAATATAATATTGTAATATTTTTTATTAAAGTATCAAAGTCGTTTCAAGTGTGCTATAATTCCCCGACTTATCAGTTATCGTGTCTGTGTGCGTGAGCTATCCCGCTTACTAGACTTGAGTAACTTACTAGCACTTTATGCCAAAATTGAATCGCGAAAAATTGAGAGCGCGTCCTTAAGCGTTCGCCTTAGTAGTCCGGTGAAGTTATTAAGGCCTTGCTAGACCAATAGCATAATCAGTTCGAGAGAGAAAAAAAAGTTATGTTAATATTATGATTAAATTGTCATCGTGTTTTTTGTTAAAGGTTCACCAAATAGTTAGATGTATATTTATTTATTCTGTACGAAATATTACTCATTCTCACTCATTCAGACGATCAGTCTGAATAAACGAACGTTATATTGAGTCACTCACTTGAGCGTAAAGTAGATCCAAGTTAATAAATTATACATTAATGCCAAATTTCATGAAGATCGGTTAAGCAATTTCGGAGTTCATCATGGAAAAACATCATGACAATGGTTTTTATGTATTTAGATGATGTACTGAGAGAATTACCTGTAAATTTGGACGAGGTGACGGTCTGTTTGCTCACCAGGATCACGCTGTATCCGTCGCAGCGTTGCATCCTCCATCCGCTTATGTCTACGATATGAGGTATAACTTCAGCCCGCAGACTCACGAGGTAACGACTGCAAAAATATTATACTCGTATTAACAATTGACTATAAAGTTGGTAAATTCATAGTGGTTGAATAGTTTTGCGGAAAGGAATGTCAATCCGATAACCGCAGGTTCAAAATCTGACGTATCCTAAAGAATTTATTGAAATCCGTTTACTAACTCAAATTTGTATCGCCGTATGGTGTAGGGCAACATCGTGAAGTAACTTGAACCTGAAAAATATTCTTGTAGTATCGCCATAATTGGAAAAAATATAGAATATCAAACGCTGGATGACATGATGGTTATGCTCATAACATTCATCGGGAAAAGGTCTTTGGTCCAGCTCTGGGACTTACAAGATCGCGAAATTTTATAATAAAAAATAATAAAATATTTTATTGCCAAACAACTTATCCTAGGCTTACATATATTGATAATATAACAATGTTTCTTTCTACTTATGTACTAGATTAGACATTGATCTCCACACTAGGCTCGAGGCCTGTCTTGTGGATTTCTACTTCAGGACGATTTGTCTATCCGATTAACAGCGTTTTAACCGCGCTCGCGCGTGTTCGTGTGTGTGTCTGATTGTGTATGATTATGTAAATATATGTCATATGATCACTTTTAAAAGCTCTTCAGTGTGTTTATAACTTAAAGTTTGAAGCCATGAATGGATCTTGTGTCTTGCTTCCCATGGGTTACAGCCCTGGATGTTACAGTATTTGTTTACTTTATTGTATAAAAATGGATGGAGAAAGTAACTAAATCTTCTTGCAAAAGACGATTTTACTTTTGGTATGAACACATTAAAGACTCTAGAATTAATCATGGTTTTGTAATTGGGGGAGTGTAGTATAATGTAGTGATGTTGTGTGGTGGCTTTGGCTATGAACAGTTTGCGAATGCTCAAGATTTTACTTTCTTTATATAGTAGATCTGTCGGATATCTGTAGGGCTTATTAAACATAACTTTAATAATTGATCTTTGGGCTCTTTCCAATGTGATCATTTTTGTAGTTGCTGAACCGCCCCAAACTGAGATACAATAGGTGAGAACTGATTCACCAAGGGCAGTGTAGATTGACTTTAGAAGGTTTTTGTTAGCTATGTTTCTCAACTGTTTCATTATTGAGATTAGTTTTAGGGTGCGCTGTGCTGTAAATAAATATATAATATGTGCTGTTATAGCATTATTTGATCTTTCTATGGATAAAAAAGACTAAGCAGCGTAAATAATATTAAAATATGTGTAAAATTATTACCATGTGCGTGATAAAGTTAGTAGATGTAACGATAAATCAACAAAGAACGTCCCAGTAAATTCACATAGATAAAACTCGTAGCTACCCATGGTAGTTCATAAGTACTCTAAGCCATAGGCACTAGTTAGTTTTCAGTAAACACACATACATGGATACAGTTATTTTTTTATAAATTGTTGTTCGTGAAACAAATTTACTTAAGATGTAATTGCAATTATTATATATTATAAATTAAATAAGGCAATAGTATTCAACTGTTAGCAACCAACTTATTGCGTCGCACGTCTCGAAACACTTACTCGGTACGTCGCTAACAGTTAAATACTATTATTACCTTATTTAATTAAATCATCAAGTGATAGACACGACATCACAGCACGTATATTCAGACAAAAAATGCGGTCCCTCATTGTTAAACAACGCGTCTTTGGAGATACTCGATGCTGGATGTATTCAATAGAATGGTAAAAGCGAGGTCTGCTGCACGCACACATTCTTATTTGGTTAGCGGAAAGAATTCAACCAGATCAAATAGATGATATCATATGTGCCGAGATTCCCGATCATGAAGCCGAACCAGACCTACATGATGTTGTTATTACAAATATGATTCATGGACAGTGTGACGCCATCAATACCCAATCACCTTGCATGGTCGATGGAAAGTACTCCAAATGATGTCCACGGAAATTAACGGCGGAGATCGTCACTGGCAACGATGGTTATCCACTGTATCGGCGTCGATTACCAGATGACAACGGTCGAACTATCACAACAAAAGTGAAAAAAATGGATTTCATTGTCGACAACAGTTGGATTGTTCCATATTCGCCACATATTACCAAAACATTCAAGACACATTGCAACGTTGAGTACTGCAATTTAGTAAAGTCCATAAAATACATTTGCAAATATATCACGAAAGGCAGCGATATGGCGGTTTTTGGATTGCAATCCTCCAATACCAACGATGAAATTGCACGCTATCAAGTTGGTCGTTATGTGAACTGTAATGAAGCGATTTGGCGTATATTCAATAATGAATGGTTGAGTGAGCGAACAATTTTAGCGGCTAAGAATAAAAGATGTAGATGACATGAACTACATGATTCAGAATAAGATCATTGGAACAATGCATTCATTCAAATCTATTGACTGTGTCACAAATGGAGATGAAGCCACCAACTATCCTATTGAATTTTTAAACTCCTTGGATGTGCCTGTCTTAACACCGCACAATTTACGCCTGAAGGTTGGCTCCGTAGTAATCATGCTTCGAAACATAAACCAACGAAAACTGTGCAACGGTACGCGTTTGGTGATTAGGAAATTGATGAACAAGGGTGTAAAATAACAGTAGAAAATAGGGGATTAATTAAAGTTTAAATTAAAATATATAAGGTTCCGCTCCGATTTGAATAATTATTGCAGTGTCAGATAGCTCATTTATCGAGGAAGGCTATAGGGTATATACCATTACGCTAAGACCAATAGGAGCGGAGCACTAATGAGGAATCTTTCAAAATCGTTTAATTTTTTTTTTGAGATCTTCCGCTGCATGTTAGTTTGTCTAAAGTCATTATTCTACGCGGACGCAGTAGAGAGCAGAAGCTAGTACTTTATATGTAAAGCGTTTTCCTGTATTAGTCAGTTATCGTTTTTTTTTTTCGAACTGACTACGCTATTAACCTGGCAAGGTCTTTACAGCTTCACCGGACTACAACCAGTTATCGTTAGTCCTTTGCCAGGACGATACACCTACTTATATTCCGATTCAATAGCAGTGTGTGTATTTTTGTCAAAGACTTATAGATGAATACATGTATATCCTTCCAACGATGTTAGAACTGAAATTCCAAAAATAAAAATTGGGATCAAGGCTTGCAAGAGCTATTTTCAACAATATTCTTGAATTCTGTTCATGTATGTAAGTATTAATTGTGAATTACTAATTTATTGTGTCAAATTATTTATTAGGCTTCTCAACATTAAATGGGACACTAATTATCCAATCTATACTATAATAAAACTGTAACAAAGCCAAATCTGTACATTAAATATATTTTTTTTAATTTTGATCAGGATAGGTTGTTATCGATATAGAAGCCAAAAATAATCCTTTTACAATTTTTGTCTGTCTGTCTGTCCCTGTGAACACGTATCACTCTGAAAGTACTGAACCAATTTTGACGAAACTTGATGATGATGCTACGAACGGGTTGTAGGCTTATTTTAAAAGATTTCTCACATACCATCTGGGTATATGTTTGAGTGAGTCCCTTGATAGTTTGGATTTACAATTGGAAACGGTAGGTGTGGCTGCAATCGGGTTTTAGATTCATTAAAATTTTCGCGTTTAAAAATACAATTGAAACCGGTGATAACCGATTTGATGCAGACAAAGTTGCACGAGTCAGCTAGTATTATATAAAAGGGTATTCAAAGAATATTCCTTAAAGAATATTCAAAATTAATATTTGAAGAATATTTATTTCTGAAATTATAAAACATTCAGGACGTGATTTTTAACATTTTTTTAAAATTTGTTCTTACAGTATTTTATAATTTATACAAAACAACAATCTTTATTGTTCATAATGAAAAAAAAATCTTCGATATTGTTGTTTATTAACTTATTTACACATATTTAAGTTTGATTAGACCTTTAGATTAGATTCGACATTCGACCATAGTTCATTGATTTTTTAAAGTTTGAACTTTATAGGGTTCTTTTGTCAACTTACTTCTATAATCAAAGGTTTTCATCATAGCTACTCAGTTATTTGCCACTTTTTTTAAAGGTAGAATATTGGAACGTAAGAGTGACATCCGTCAAAATGTCTTTTCCATTTATATGTGTGTATATATTGTGTAAAATTCGAGCAGTATTGTGAGTAATTTATATTTTAATTAATTTAATATGCGTGTAATGCAATTTATATAAAAAAATTGCTTTCTGCACTTCTTCTCCATATAAACTTTAACTATGCCAAATTTCATGTTCATCCGTTCACGCATTTCTCTCAAAAAAGAATACAAAGTTTGGGCTTCACGTATTAATATATAGATGATGATGATGATATTTGTTAGATAAAGGCTAATTTAAAATTACCTACCCTGACAAATGTGAGTTCTTACATTACAAGTAAGCTTACTTTAGGATTTTTACAGCTAAAAATTTAGACAAACATCTATAAACTCCTCCAAGCGTTTTAAAAAAAATCAAGTATGCGTCGTCGTCTTTAGATTTTTACAAACTCTGTTTATCTGAATAGACAAAAATTTTAAAACTTTAAACTTTAATTCCGTGAACTGATTTTGATGTTGTGATTTTGATTGTGAAGTTAGGTATGACATCTCCATGAAGATTCATCTATTAGTTTTACGCGTTAGAGTTTTCAAACAGAGAAAAAGATATAGAAAGTTAAAAAAAAAGTGTTTTGTATTCTGTTTCACTTCCTAAGGCACTCGCAATCAGTGATATAGAACTTTAATGTAGAGATTCGACATTTCTACAGTTTTATTTTACAAGTAACTGTTGACCAAGGGTTCGTTTGAGTTTATGTTATATTTGACTTATCTCTCCGGAACTTTTCTGTATCCTTGTCAACGTGTCAAAACTTCATGATAATCGGTTAAGTAGTTAAAGCATGTAAGCTTAAAAACAAAGACATGCGCGCACTCATACTATTATTTATATTAGAAGAAATGGTCCATAGAATACGTTTTTATAATTTTTGTAAAAAAAAAAACAGATGGATATGCATATGATTGTATGCATCCAAACATTTGGTGAATAAAATTATTTAAAAAAAAAACGTCTAAACCCGATAATAATTTAATATGTATTTAGAGTTACAGACTGACCATTTGAAATGCGTCATGAAACTTTAGCATAATCTTACCAGAAACTGAAATTAATAAAAATAAAATCACATGGAGACAAAATCACAGTTCAAACTGAAACAAGGAATCAATAATACAATAATCTTTTATATGTTTATGAAAATTAAGCTAACAGTAATTCTTCGATCAACAATAACTAGATAAAGGGTCACGTACAAATCGAAGCTAAAAGCTTCTTTTTTTTTTTTTCGTTGATCCAGGAAGGTCTTAACAGCTTCACCGGACTACTACGGTGAGCGCTTAAGGCACTCAGACGATTTTATTTTGACAACTAGCTAAAGGGTGCGCGGCACACCTCGGCTTTGGCTGTTGCCTGATACATGCAATTCGCGACCTATCTTTG
>MU159677.1:39806-55320 GCA_015888305.1 Antheraea pernyi
CGACCCGGGAGGCAACGATCCTCTCGAGCGCCTTCCCGGTGTCGTCCAGCAACACTAGGGGCCGGTACGCGGACGCGCAGTCCGGAGGGCGGCCTTCCTTCGCCATCAGGCAAAGCCGCCCCGTCTTCCATGGCTTGGGGAACTGTCCGACCGCAAGACAGCGGTCAAACAGCTCCCGAAGCCAGCCCCCTAGATGGTCCGGCGCAATAGCAATGGCCAGCACCCGACCCGGGACCCCGTCGGGGCCGGGTGCCTTCCTTCCGCCAGTGCGGAGGCGCTCAATCGCCCTCCCCATCTCGTCCTCCGTGACTGGGGGAGGGTCGATCGGCGCCTCTTCTACCACCTGAGGAGGAGGCATGGGAGGAGGGAGGAGCTCCGGAGGGTCGGGGAACAATGCTCCCACGACCCTCTCAACCACCTCCGGCTGGAGAGTCTCCAATGCCGGGGGCGCCTGCCGCGGAACTTCTTCCGGGCCATCTTGTACGGGCGCCCTCACGGATCCCTCTCCAGCTCCTGGAGCATCTCCTCCCATGCCTGCTCTTTCGCCCGGCTACCACTGGTTCGAAAAACAACCCAGTCATCGAGAAAAACCGGCAAGAAACTCGATCGGGTACATCTTTTTAACATATATATTTCCGATACATCATTAAATCGTTTTTAGTGGATGCACAGAGAGAAGTCAATTCCAGACATCACCGTCGTTCACATATTGATCCACTTTATAATAGCCTTTTGACACCAAAACCCATTTGACGTGGCGCTTAAATTTACAGTCCGGCAAATCGGTAACATGCTTTGGGATTTTATTGTAAAACCTAACACTATTACGTAAAAAAATTATTACTGGGTTGCTATGTCTGAAATATAGGACGACCAGTTTGTTACAGTTTCTAGCATTTAGATTTTGCCGGTCTTTTACTAAATGCCGTTTTTCTAAGTTTTTACGAACATACATTAAATTATCAACTACATACATTATATTATTCACTGTATTTAGCGAAATACTCATTTCATGTGTTTTACAATACATACTATTTATTCTTTTGTATTCTGTAGTACATACCAAAATTGTCAAATCTAAAATTTCTGTTTATTTTCTTTTGCAAAATTAAATAGAACTTCCTTCACATTACAAAATTTAAAATGAAAACACTATAAATATAATATATTCGTATGTTTTTAAAGATTCGGTATATTGAGGTATATAACCAATTATGACATTAGATTGATTATATATGTTTATTTACGATTGTTTCACGATTAACGGAAATTATTAACCAGTAAATGTTTGGTAAAATATTCAAGCTTCAGTTTGAGGGTTGTGAATTCAATTTCCGGGAAAAATCACACCCGTGTTGACGAAAACATTTTATAGGTAAATTAATTTTTATATCCAGATATTTCCTAACATAGATTGAAGATAGATCGTGGGGAAATCCCTTATGGATACGCCACCCTCCCGGTTAGATCCAGTACCGATTAAATAATTGAGACCAATAGATCTGTGCCGGCCGTAGATTGATTGATTTGCATTTGCAAATTCCTATTTAATTAAGAGTATAAAGTAAAGGAAATTTATTTATTTAAATCCTAAGTTTAAGTAGTTGAAAGTATTAAAAAAGTACACTTTTAAGTATGAACATTATTTAAAAAATATTGTTGTGACGAGATTTTATTACATAACTAGCTGACCCGTGCAACTTCATCTGCACCAAATCGGTTATCATCGGTTTCAATTGTATTTTTAATACGCGAAAAATTTTAATAAACATAAGACCCGATTGCAGTCACACCTTTACGGTTTCCAATTGTGAATCCAAACTATCAAGGGACTCACTCAAACATATGGTATGTGAGAAATCTTTTAAAATAGGCCTACAACCCGTTCGTGACATCATCTACTGGGTCCAATTAAAATAAAAACTAACCTATATATATTGGCGGTAATGTAAAAAAACAGTTTGAGAGGTCTATGGACCCCCAGTTGGAACGAAGTTCCTTTCCCTTTTTTGTAGACATTTACTATACAGTCAGTATAGTTTACATTATAAAATATCAATTTGATAGAGTTAAATTGTAAATTAAACGATAAAATATATTCGTAAAATGAATAATGAAAAATAAACACTGAATGATCTGGGATAATGAAGTTAATAAAAGTTAATACATCAATAGGTAATCCTTGAGTTGGTTTGCTATTGAAATGAAAATTTTATGTATGTATATATTATATACACACTCTCTCTCTCTCTTTTTATCTGTCTCGACACCTAACAGAACAGAACTGTACAGAGACTCTGCATATGCACAATACGTAAAAATTAAATTAAATAATCATCTCTAGCGCTTTATCTATATAACTATCTTCAACTTGTATTAAAACTTTTTCACACTCCATTGTATTGAAGAAAAACATAAATATTATTAAGCCAGTTTTTTATGTATCTTTCTGTTCTTTTGGAAAGACAACGTGCGGGCTACCTGGCTGCCGGTAAACGTTACGTTAATTAGTGCATATCGCACATTTACAGACAAAAATATTGATTTTTAAATAATCGTAGAATGTTTTGTTTTTCACTAACTTTGATACGCTACTAAATCATGAAATTATTATTGCCAGACATTTTTGTTATTAACAATAATGTGCCCGATGCTATTTTTTGTAAATGAAATAAGTATGTTCAAACCATGTTAAGATAGCTGTAATTTTAATATAATTTTATTTATACATAAAAGAGGGTAAATTAAAAATAATATGTATAGAATAACTTAGCTATAGCTATACTTTAGCGCAACACTGGCTGTAGGATAAAGATAGCGATAATTGTGGCAGCGCCTGTTATAGACGCATGTATTCAAGATGGCGTCAGTTCCAAGTCATATATTTACGATTATAGTTGTTTTACATTTTTACGATGAAATCTTAATATCATAATGGTTAATAAAATTAAATATGTTATTTGCAATGGAAAAAGTAAAATAGTTTGAAATGAATTATTTTTATTTATAAAGAATATCATCGGGCACATTTTTGTTAACAACAAAATTGTCTGGCAGTGACTAATTCATGTTTTGATAACGTTTAAACATAAGGTTTTACTGAAAAAAAAGTTACCTAAAATTATTTAATAATCAATATTTTTACCTGTAAAGATGTGATGCGCATTAATATACCAAAAGTTTACCAGCAACCAGGTATCCTGAACATTGTTTGGAAGAGCATAATGATATATTAAAGAATCAGCTATTCTACAATTTTTGTTCTAACGTGCTGGCTCATATACTAAGGTGTCGCAAAAAAGTCTTGTTACACTTTTTTCGGTCTAGCTCCCATCCGCTCAAAGCGTGTAACGCGCATTAAGGAACATCGTTCCAATATAGCTTAAATTTTTAGCTAATCCTTCTATATATAGCACAAAAAAAATTACCAAAGTCCGTCAAGAATTTCACCAACTACACATTTTTTACTTTCGTCCGTTATTCTGGAGAACCCCTTGCGTTTTATGGTACAAAAAGTATCCTAAATGTAATCTTATAATATTAGTTATCACTGTGTCTAGTTTCTTCAAAATTGGTTCAGTACTTTCAGAGTGATACGTGTTCACAGGGACAGACAGACAGACGGACATACAAAAATTGTAAAAGGATTATTTTTGGCTTCTATATCGATAACAAAGTGTACCCCGATGATAATTTTCATAAAATAATTTCTGTACAGAATTTGCTTCGTTACAGTTTTATTATAGTATAGATTATAGATATAGATGGGATTACACAAACAACAAGCACTATTAAATTGTAATATAATTATAAGTTTTAAAAAAACTTACATATCAGGTATATCACTCATTGTTGTAGGTATATCACTTCTAGAGGCTGCGCGTAATGGCGAATAATACAAACTGAAAATTCACGCTCTTTTCACGCGTCTATCTACGTGAGTAGACGGTTGCTTAATAAAAGCCTGGCTACGACTCAATTCGTGTTCGCCTTATGTTATTGATTTTCCGCCAATGTAAAATTCTAGGCGTAGTTGTTACACCCACTATTAACCGCCTAGGATGCTAAATAAATATACCTATATATTTGTTTTTATTGTAGCATGGCAAAGTGGCTGCACTATGCATGATAATAAGCATTGTATAGTCCAAAAACAATGGCAACCACCGAGAGACAAACTATCCATCGCCAGTGGTCGCTGTCATGCCGGTCTACGTAAAATCTCTTCATGTTACGCCTTGTTATAAAACTACATTATTATTGCTAAATTCTCAGCAAGCAATAGGTAAAATAATATAAAAGCAATTGTAATACCATTTACAAAAGAGCTATAATTACGTAGTTGTCACTATCAGCAATATTGTAGGTCCCACGCCGATACGACATATTGTGTCCAGTGAAAGAAAAGTTTGCATGAGTGAACATTTGTCTTTTTTTTTAAATAATCTACAGATAACCATCCTAACAGTGTTGATGTCAGAAGTCAAGGGATCCAAAATAACAAAATTTTGAGTTCAAAGAAGTGCCACTGTAACTATTTAAAAGGCTTCTCCGAATGGTCAACGTTAAGCCTCTGGGAAACATCCCAGAGCCCGCACTATAACAAGAAAAACGATAGTCGACGCTAAGCCTCGGTAGTATAACCGAGCCTTCACTACCAATATTAGTAATCGACGGTAAGACTCATTATCATAGCTGAGCCCGCATTACACCTACTGTGATCGACGGTAAGACTTCGCTAAAAGCGCAAGCTCGCATCGCAGCAGTATGCATCCTGAACACGACGCGACGTCAATCTCTGGCAGACAAACTTATTCGCTAATAATCATCATAACATCGAAATTTATCGCCGACGACGCAGCGGAATTCGTGGAACCGAATACGACTCTCTGAATCGCCGGGCACCCAACGTTACGTTGCACCAAATTCGTGTGAATCACGAGGTTCTCACTGCCTCGAGGAAGCCGTCACTTAGAAATGTTTTTGAAAATTCTTTATACTTTCATGTTGTGAGTGATTTTTTATATTTTTGTGGATTTTTTTATTTTATTTTTAATGTTAATAACTCTAATATTTTAATTATTATTCTCATGTTAATTAATTTTTACCTTTAAAAGATATTATAAAATTTATGAAATCAATTTACAAATTTACAATTTTGTTCACTTTCAATACTGTACATTTTTTCTTTATGTTCATTTGGATATTTTCAATTTCCATACGTTTTGTGTTTTTGTCCGATACGCATATGTTAAATATATAGTTCATATTTAATGCCGCCAAAAAAACTTTAATTTGAAGTTGCCGATAATTCCATTTCCTTGGATTTATCATCACAAACTTTTAAACAACGAACTGAAATAGCTGAAAAGGTCATTATCTCAGTTTTTAAAAAAATTATTAAACTCTACAACGGCGATTGAGAAAATTTGCCAAATTTCTCTAGCTACCACCGAACAACCACATTGGGAGAGAAAAAACATTATACACATTTATTATTAGATCTTGAAAACTGTAAACAATTAACATCAGAAGATATAACACAATATTATTTACGTATTGAAACATGCCTAACATATCTTTTAGCCGATATTCATTATAGTTGCAACATAAAAGAACAGCTTTCAGGCAGACTAGCCGTCATAGAAGACCTTGCTTTGAATACATTTCTATTAGGTATTAAACTAAATTATTCTCACATTGTGAGATGTAGAAACCCTACATCATTATCTCAAGCCATCACTCATGCCACCGAAGAAGAGAAACTGTTTAAATTAACAAAAATATCAACAAAATTAGTTAAACAATGTACAATATGCCATAATAATGGTCATAATTCTTCAGAAGGTGAATCAGAATGTGTTTAAAATAAATAAAATAAAGTAAAGTAATTACGTGGGGCGCGTTCGCGAGATGTAAAAAATTGCACTTTTAATATAAAATGTTTTAATATCAAGAGAATACAATTTAACTTACATTAATTCTAAAACTAAAAGGTTAATAATTTCATTAACCTAATCTAAGAAAAAAAGGATGACGATTTTTTAATCAGTCTACTAATACAGCATATGTCATAAGATTTAAAACCGAGTCATTTTTATGTTACAACTTTAGGATACGTAGATGCTCAAGTAGGGTAGAATGTAGTCGTTCCACCATACCTTTTTCGATAGGTGTGTTAGGACAGGTTCTATGGTGGTAAATTTTATGTATCTTCGTGAACTCCAAAAAAATTTGGTTAGTAAATTCAGGATCATTATCCGTTATCAAAGTAAGACAAACACCATGGTGAATGATTTTTTTTAACAAAGCCAGAAATACACTAAAAGCTGTACCATCTTTTAGAAGATATGCTTGTGCATATTTCGAGAATGCATAAATTATAGTGAAATACTTATGTGACTCTACGTTAAATAAATCCAAATGTACAATTTAAAATAGCTTAGTAGGTAGAAGAAGAATTTGAAACCGCTGCTTTATAGGATTTTTGTCGTAATAAGCTTGGCCGCAAATGGTGCACTCATTAATGTACTTGGTTACATGCTCTTTCATTTTAAGCCAGTATTATCTCCGTGTCAGAGCCAAATAAGATTTATTCATTCCCCTATGATTCGTTTTGCCATGATGATATTTTTTTTATAATTTCCTGTTGGTTTAAATAATCATTAGCGTTTTCAATTTTAGTCTTAGTCAAAACTAAATTCATTGAAGAATTTTTATAATATTTTTGGATTATAGATATCATGGAATAAAATTCTAACATTGAGTTAATTAAAATACCTGTTTTTTATTCTTACGTTTACAAATTATTTAACTGCATCTACTACATCCTGTTCTAAATTTGACTTTTTTAATTTGTATCCAAATTCTGGTGTGAGTTTCGAAGGGTTTAGTGACTTAGGTTTACTTTTTATATCGCCTACAACATTCAAATAAATTTATCTGCTGAATTTATTCAAAGGATCTTCGGTGATAGATACTTCCAAAATTGGATTCTCTGCATCAATATGTACAGTATCAGTCCTAGATCGATGCTTTTGGTCCTAGAACTAGAATCTGAATTTGCCGCTTTTGATGTGTTAATTATTATAAAATTATACACAATGTTACAATTTTCAATACGAGAAAGTGCATCGACAGTACTATTATTTTTGCCCTTTTCATAAACTACAGAAAAATTCTATTATCTCAATTTAAGTCTCCATTTGGTTAACCTAGATTTGGGCTCTTCTAGATTCATAAGACACTGGAGTGGTTTATGATCTGTTATTATTTTAAACTTTCTTCCAAAAAGGTAAGGGCGAAAGTACTTTGTTTCCCCACACTATAGCTAATAGCTCCTTTTCTATGGTGCTGTAATTAATTTCGCTATCATTTAATGTTCGAGAAACGAACGCTATAGGTTTATCGGAACCTATGGTACCTTGTGAAAGAACCACATCGATTGCAAAATTAGATGCATTTGTGGTCAGTGTGAAGTCCTTGTCAAAGACTGGGTACTTAAGAATGAGGTCATTGGTCAAAAGTGTTTTGCATTTTTCAAAACTATCTATGTAATCCAAGTATATCATATATATGTATAATCTTTCCACATTTTTGTAAGCACATTGTCAAGGGTTTAGTAATTCGAGTAAAATCTGATATGAAATTCCTGTAGTATCCCTCAAGACCTAAAAATTGTTTTATTTCTTTATTTGTTTTGGATATGGGATCATTTTGAATTACTAAAATTTTATCAGGGTTTATACGTTCATTACTTATGATATGACCTAAATAAGATGTTTCTAATATACGAAACTCCGATTTGTCTAACTAAAATTTTGAAATTAGATTCGCGTAATCTGCTAAATACTTTTCAAGGTTAATTATGTGTTCTTGTAGTGGTGTACTAAAGACTATTAAGTGATCGAGATACACAAGAGATATAAAATTTTGGAGGCCTCTTAAAACGTTATCGATTACTCTATGGAAAGTGGACCGAGAATTTTTAAGTCTCATGGGCATTCGTAAAAATTCAAAGTGTCCATTTTCTACATTTAATGCAGTTTTCAGGATGTCATCAGGGTGCATTTCAACTTGGTAAAATCCATATGCCAGATCAAGGGTTGTAAAGTACTGGAATTTACGTAATTTGTCAAGAACATCCGTAATGTTAGGTATGCGGCATTTCTCGTCTGTAGTTTTTTAATTTACTTTTAGGCATCGGCCTTTTTCGATACTACCCAAATAGGCGAGCTCCAAACCGACTCTGAAGCTCTGATTATTCCTTGAGTCAACAATCTCTTCAATTTCACTCCTAACATCTTCCCTGTGTATAAAAGGATAACAGTAGTTTTTTGTGTATACTGAGATTTCGTCTACAGTTATAATGCGGTGTTTTATTTTATTAGTGAATGTTAATGGTTCTCCTTCAATATAAAGTATGTCTGAATATTTTGAATAAAGAGTTATTAAGTTACTTTTTCCTCGATGTTCAAATGATGCATTTTTAGCTGTGCAATGACATCTTTAGCACGAGAATAATTAGTATCTACGCAGTCCATGTTAAATTCATCTGCGCGCACCAGATGATTTAAAGAGATGTACGTCATTATCCTTGGGGTTTTCAATTTCCAATATACCCCCTCTACTTTGAATCAGAGTCGTTTTGCACTCATGATGAATACAGTTGCATGTTACTTGTTCAGGAATGTAGATGTTACCATCAGGAGCACTGATAGGCATCTTAGCAATTTTTAAACTATGTGCCGGAATTTTGTCCTCATAAAAAATTTCATTTCGCGAGTTATTGCTCCCGTATCGATGAGAAGTTTGAGCGGTGTGTTAAGAATTTAAATATATGGCAATTGTCTTTGGGTTTGAAGGTTAGTCTCTATTTTGGTTTGTCTAATATGGGGATTCTCTGAAAATTGACATCGCTATTGGATGGTTGTGAGTCATCGATCACGTCGTTATTATTATTAGAATGTTCATACGACTGAGCATGCTGAAGACTATAATAATCTATACACTCATAAGCAGGTATGTAGTCATAGTCCGAGCTAAAATATTCTGGTTCGTGAGCATAGTCTATATAGTAGTCAGTATAGTCATCACCTAAACAACCGTTAAAGTTCATTTCCCGGCTTTGAAAATAATTTGTGGGTGGTGGATAACCATGTTTCATATAATCATGTCCTCTAAGTGGTAGAAGCTTAGAGTTAAAATGTTGTATCCCACTCATAGGCTGAGAGCCATTATTTTGAAAGGGCTGACAAGACGTTAATCGGAACATATTACTTCACGGATTATGTTTGATGGTGGTACCTTGAACATTTATTGAGTACGTTATGGTCCTCTCTACTGTGGGGCCTGTGGTATCCAAATCGTCACAGATTTATACGCCTATGGTGGCCCATATACATTACCTATATACGGCGATTATATCATCATTTGACGCGGTGGTGGTATAAAATTTCTAGGTGCTAAAGAAACACTGTTACTATTAAAGCAAAATTAGAATAGCGTTGTCTTCAATTTGTAAAGGACCTTATAAAATAAAGAAAACTCATGGTAAAAATAATAAAATCTTATGTATAAATAGAAAACATGTTAGGTATCATATTGATGAAATAAAGCCAATGTAAATAATTGTAGTCTCAGGTTTTTCTTTCAATCAGGTTTATCAGAACCAATTGAACCTGTTGTACAACTGTGGCGCTGCTGTACATAAAGTTCTGTACCGTTTCACCGATCGCAATAAAAATTAGTATATTTATATATTTTAATTTTGAAGTGATTTACACACTAGCTGAACTGTACAACTTCGTCTGCATCAAATCTGTTATAACCAGTATCAATTGTATTTTTAAATGCGAGAAATCTTCAAAAACATAAAACCCGATTGCAGCGATACCTACCGTTTCCAATTGTGTATCCAAACTATCCAGGGACTCAATCAAACATATACCCAGTTGATATGTGAGAAATCTTTTAAAATAAGTCTAGAACCAGTTCGGAGTATCACCTACCGGGTCCCAATAAGATAAAAACTAACCTACATATATTGGTGATAAATGTCTTCCCAGGACCCGTTGGGTTGCTCCTATGCCACTCACCTCCACGCGCGATCACTATTCGCGTAAGGCCAGTGGCAGTAACAACGAAATATTTTTTTGCAGACTTATAGTTTATATTTCGCATTATCTTCTAACTTCATCAATGAACATACTGTAAAAACTTAACTTTATTAACATTAAATTTTTATTTGATTTAGTTGTTTGTTTTATAACAATTTATAAGGTATACGTGAAATCTGCATCCAAACTTGATATTGTCAAATTTATTTCGTATTTCACATATAAACCATCTTATTGGCTTAGATATATGGTGTCGCGGACTTTTTTATAAAAGTAATGAATATTATTGCTATAGATTTTATTTCAAACTGTTCTAGAAGCGCACGCCATTTTATAGATTTTTTGCCGATTTCAATTACATTCCTTGTGATTGTGTTGTCCTTTCTAACAGTGAAAAAAATAGGATCAGTAGTACCAGAGATTCCCCGAACAAAAAACTTTACCTCTCTTTATAATATTAGCATAGATATAACACAGTATGGTAATTGCAAACACCTCAACTAATTATGTTAATCGTACATTTACAAACCTGAACCCAACTACTTCAAGATTCAACAATATTTCGAAAATTAATTTTATCAAATAGAAAAACTTACTGATAGAACTCTAATTGAGATTCATGTTCTATAAAGCAGTGTAACTATTATCTAGCTTTATGTTTTCGAAAAAAATCTTGTCACCTTTATTTAGCAACACCACCACTTGTTACATTTTTGAAATGCAACAAACATAACTTGACTTAATTTTTGGCAGCTGTCGCGATTTGCACCAAACAGATTATTTTGTTACTATATTTATGTCAAGAACATGAAATAGCTTTTAGGGACATAAAATACATAAGGAAATACTTTTTATACAATAAAATAATGTAACAACATATAAGTGACAGTTTCGTTTGCACATATTTTTCAACTTTGTCGACATGGCATTATTAAAGTGAACTTTCTTTAGAATCGGTATGGTTTGAAAGTCAATGAAAAGAAAATGCTTCATGCGAGACAAACATATACATCAATTGAATTTAGCCTACTTGATAGATTTTATACTTCTAATTCAACTGATTGATAATTACGCATAGAAACGTCATATTGCAGTAGCTCAATTCTAACGTATTGTACATTATACGGACCGAGGGAGACGATGGTTCGGAACCCAACGGTTGCTTTTTTTATTATTTGTTTTTTTTTTAAAGAAGCATAGGTAGTTGAAATATAACTTACATTTTTAGCTAATCCGTCTGCTATATAGCACAAAGAAAAATTACCAAAATTCGTAAAGAAATTCATTAACGACAAACTTTAGACTTTCGTCCGTTATCCTGGAGAATCCTTTACGTTTTATGGGACAAAAAGTATCCTAGATGTTACTTTATAATATTAGTTATCACTGTGTCGAGATTCTTCAAAATTGGTTCAGTAATTTCAGAGTGATGTGCACGCGCACAGGGACAAACAGACAGACAAAAATTGTAAATAGATTATTTTTGGCTTCTATATCCATAACAAAGTCCACCCCGATTATAATTTTCATAAAATATTTAATATGCATATTTGGTCTAGTTACAATTTTATTATATGTATGTATGTATTCATTATAACTCAACTAACCATGACAGCACACTCTAAACCAAATATAATTATAGCAATAAAAAAATAACGAAATCAGGTGGAACCGCGAACAAAGTCAGTGTAGTGTAATAAGGACTTTTTTATGAATTTACCTTTCAAACGTACTGAATAATATACCCAATATTCTAGCAAATATTCGACGCTGTATATTTTAAGCCTCCTTTGTTGAGAACAGACACGTGTGGGTAGACGTATTTTTTATCTAAATATAGACGATCGATTTTCCCGTCAACATGTAAACAGGTCGTATATAAAATAATACAATCCAGTATGAGTCACCCGGCAATGGCTATAGATGTTTAAATTAACTAGACAATTGGGTGATCATCTGGGCTTTATGACAAATTATCAAAAATGATATCACTGCTAAGCTGTCTTGTAGAAAAAGCTCAAGATCGTATTAAAAAATACGTTATGCTTTTTTAAAAAAAATCTCAGTTTACTTAACTGGGGTTAATGGGGTTTTTACTGATGCAGCCTATAGGAATTCGTGCGTATAGTACACCGCAAACTCAAAATTAATTTCGTGGACTGCGCAATACAGTACCATTTGTAATTGCGCGGAAATTTAAGGCGAACAAATAAATTAGTAAATTTTGAATGAACTTTATAAATGCCACACAGCGAAAAGTCAAGGCCGACTAGCTAGACTCGGAGCGAGCGAAGGAGGCGGCCATCGTCCAGGCGTGGGTCATGTCCCCTCCGGACAGAGATATCGACGCGTCCGCAGCCCGCCTCCGTGATGCTCTCACGGAGGTTTGCGACGCGTCGATGCCGCGGAGCGTACACCGCCCGAAGAGGAGGGCGGTGTACTGGTGGTCGCACGAAATCGCGGAACATCGTGCGGCCTGCTCCGCGGCCCGGCGGCTGTACGGGCGCAGCCGCCGGAGAAGGTCCTACAGGGACCCCGAGGAGGAGGCCCGGCTGTATGGCGACTACAGGACCTGCAGGAAAACACTGCAGGTCGCCATCAGCCGGGCGAAAGAGCAGGCATGGGAGGAGATGCTCCAGGAGCTGGAGAGGGATCCGTGGGGGCGCCCGTATAAGATGGCCCGGAAGAAGTTCCGCGGCCAGGCGCCCCCGGCATTGGAGACTCTCCAGCCGGAGGTGGTTGAGAGGGTCGTGGGAGCATTGTTCCCCGACCCTCCGGAGCTCCTCCCTCCTCCCATGCCTCCTCCTCAGGTGGTAGAAGAGGCGCCGATCGACCCTCCCCCAGTCACGGAGGACGAGATGGGGAGGGCGCTTGAGCACCTCCGCACTGGCGGGAAGAAGGCACCCGGCCCTGACGGGGTCCCGGGTCGGGTGCTGGCCATTGCCATTGCGCCGGACCATCTAGGGGGGTGGCTTCGGGAGCTGTTTGACCGCTGTCTTGCGGTTGGACAGTTCCCGAAGCCCTGGAAAACGGGGCGGCTTTGCCTGATGGCGAAGGAAGACCTCTCGCTGCCGGGCGTGGTTACGGCCATGCTCGGCAGCGAGGAGATGTGGAGAGCAATGGCCTCCTTCTGCGAGGAAGTCGTCTCGCAGAAGGAGGCGGCGGAGAGGGCCCGCGAGGACGATCCTCTAAGTGGCCCTCTCCGCCAACGGAGGACAGGAAGGAGGAGGCGACAGTTCGACCGCCTCCTCCCGCCAACGTAGCCGGACCTAGGGAAGGTGGGTCGGGGGGCCCATCTTCCCATTGCACAGGTTCGGCGGACGGAGGAGACGGCCGGTGTGTACCCGGCCGTCTCCTAACAGGACGGGGCCCGGCGGCGGCGCTTTCGCTGCTGGGCCAACCGCTGGGGCGGCACGATGAAGTCTTTAGAGATCTCGTGTCGCCCCGAGTATAGCGGCAGACGTACACCGGGGGGTTTTTAGTCAGTAGGAGTCTGACATACCCTCACGCTGCCCCCGACGGCGTGAGGGTATCCATGTAGGATTTTCCCCCCGTTACAAAAAAAAAAAAAAAGGCCGACTAGCTACCAGCCAGTGGAAGGGCGATTCCAAGAGCACTGTGAGTAAGTACATTTATTTTTAATGGCTAGATAAATCGTTATTTGCATTACTTCTATGTTTTAATTGTATGAAATTATAGTTGTTAAGTAACTATTAATTTTAAAGAATATGGAAGAGGTACGTGTAATTCCAAAACAATTGCCTGATACTTAACTTTGAAGTGGTGGAAGGTTTATTGAATGGGTTTATTATGAAGGCGCAGTACATTTTTATAGCATATCATAACATTAACAATGAATAGCAAACGCTATCCGTATTTCATGATATTATTAGCAGTGTAATAGTTATAAATATAATTAGCCAGAGGGAGGATGTTAAATATTGTGTGATTCCTTAAAAACTCTTTGATTATATTCATAGTTTCGACGTGCATATCCATGAAATAAAAATAAGAGCGCATATGAGGTACTGCTATTTACTTTTTTGGGTACCATAGCGTGTTACGAGAGTCAAATACGTACATTCAGTATGTGAGCAACGATTGGAAGCTAACCAACGATATTATAAGTAAAACAGCTTTTTGCTTATAATAATATTTAAGCTAACCGTAATATCACGCTGCGTCTCGGAGATCAGAATCGTTCACAAATGGTTAACTCATCGATGTCGAACATTAATACACTTATTTGCCCGTGATTTTATTTATCATCGCTGGCATAACTAATATATTTATATCAGGTGACTGTTTAGACAGTAGCAATATTTCTAGAAGACACTCTGCACTCGATTCTCATTCTAAATTAATTAAAGAAATAGATGCTTAATATTTCACCTAATTATATAGAAAAATACAAAAATTATACAAAATCCTCTACGCGTCTATGTTAAAATACAGTATCAATGACCGTCGGGTGATTTCATTTTCATTTGGAAGGGAACGTGGGAACGTCAAGATCAAAACAAAAGGGTTTATTACCCGTTTTACTATCGAAAGTTATTAACTCCGGGTCGCCCATTGTAACTTTTGGCACCGGTCATTGCACTTAGGTTTATTATTTTATTTACACGGTTGTAGCTATACTTTTGAAAGTCTTAGAACAAACTGTAACTGTAGCTTTTCTTGGTTGTTTATTAGTATTTGTATTAATATTATTATTTTATATGTCAAATGTGACCATGAAGTGTTATATCCTAGAATACTGCGAGTGTCTAAACAGTCACCACCTGGTATATAATTTTTTACACTCGTGTTTTTGATTTGCCTTGTCACCTTTCCTTCAAATGATTTATGCCAATTTAGACGCTGTCATCTTTTGTCGGGGGCATATCCTTTTTGTATAGACTAGGTATTCATGCAAAAGGATATTATCTACAACGTCATTACGGTGTCTGCATTATGTATTACACTTTTACTCAAATATATATTCCCATCAATATATGTGAATGCTATCATTAACGATGTAAGATTTTAAGAATAGCTTAACAATATTTTCATTCAGGCAGGTTTAATAAGACACGAGCGGCGACGGAGACCCTCCGGCCGGAGGTGGCCGGGACCCCATCAGGGCCGGGCGCTCTTCGCCGGTTGAGGAGGCGTTCCACGGCCCTCCCCATCTCCTCCTCCGTTATCGGAGGGGGAGGCCCGTCGAGCACCTCCTCGACTACCTCCCGAGGCGGAGGCATGGGAGGAGCTGGTAGCATCGGAGGGTCGGGGAAAAGTTCTCCCACGACCCTCGCCACCACCTCCGGCCGGAGGGTCTCCGTCGCCGCGGGCGCCCAGGACCGTAACTTCTTTCGTACGACCCTGTACGGGCGCCCCCAAGGATCCCCCTCCAG
>MU159677.1:109665-151176 GCA_015888305.1 Antheraea pernyi
CCTGCAGACCATCAGTCACTAGTCGGTGCCTTATGATCGTAAACTAATACACACGCCAGCCTGAGGTGCATCTACTCCAGCATATAATAACCGAAAGCTGCACCCCGCCGCTTATATTTCCGCATAGATCTCGTGCTTTGATTGCCCAAAACACACCACCACTGACAGAGGTCGACGGTTTGTACTACACACTTTCAGGGAATTGTCTACGGCGATTGGTGCAACTTACCACACAACTCCAATCACGTGGCTAAAAACTAAACTTAGCAATGTGGTCTTCGTGGTGATACCCATCCCGCTTTAAATAACCAACTCTGACACCTCGAGGCACGAGACATCTTTACTCATGGTCGTTTCCTCAAAAGCTCAATGATATGTGAACCGCGGTAAATCCTATTACGCATTAGAAAACCTACTTAGACCCCTCGAGGCACAAGGCATCGTTACTCACGGTGTTCCTCTGAACCTCAATGATATGTGGACACAGTGGTGAATCACTCTTCCGACATTAGCAATCAGAGATGGATTCATATTAGGATAACGCTAATATGGACGAAGTCCTATACCACTTGCTAGAAGTGGATTCATATAAAAACAAGGCTAATATGGGCGAAGTCCTATCCCACTTCTGATATTAGATACCAGGAATGGATATAAAAAAATAACACAAATACATATCTCTACACGAAAACTCACATCAACAATTAAATCTCTAGTAACACAATAATACATAAAAACCCAGAGAAATACAAATAGCAACTTAATTGGAAAGAACTCACGCAATACAACAACAATCACGCGATACGACCTTCCAGAAAGACGACCGAGCCAGAATGTCCCCAATGACTCGACAGACTCGCCTTTTATAGCATTCAGTCGAGATACAACCGGCCGATAACTTTCGACCAATGGCGTGTCAAGTCATTAGTAACACCCCCGCTGTAGTCAATAGTAGTATGAAGAGTGCTAACAATATTATTTTGCTTTATTCAAAGGCAAAATCCACCGCCTAGTCTCTAGGAATTATATTTTTAACATCACAAAGGAGAGCCGGTATATAATTTTTCTTTGTCCATATAATTATTCAATCGTTAAAAACCGTTGTAATTACTAAAAACACTGAGATAAAAGACGCCCGTTATGAGTAACCGTTGTAAAATTTGTACCTCTATAACTATTACGTTTGTCTATATTAAATTATACAATCTTCCATATTTGCTGTTCTGTATGATCGTATAATTCTTGCTAGTAACGTATAATTCAATAGTATATAACGTGTGTAATTCTATCATATTCTCTCTACGAATGTTTCCATGCACACACGCTATATATTCCATACGGTATATTTATTAATCTCATCTATCATATAATTCCCTACTTAATGCGAATGTAATCTATAAGTCACCCTATACTAACACACAATTCTATATAATCCATAATTCAGTAATTCTATGCATGTATAAGTCCCTATTTATCTATTAATCTACACGATTCTACCTATAATTCACATATTCTATAAATCAATACGTACATCATTCTGTATTCAATAATTCTACACATGTTTCTACATATCCATAATTCAATCCCTATTACTATTAATATCACATCTATAATTCCATATTCAATAACTCAATACACACATGATGATGTCCTCCTTGACGTGTCCGTCAACAACGAACCTTGTTAATTCGTGCCAAGGTTCATCTGCGCGTGAATTGATTTAAGTGGTTAAGCAGTTGCGCTCATGCAAACCCACTCTCTCGTCCAGTTCTATCAGATCCCGATGGACCGGTTGCCCGGTACGACCGGTGATAGTCAGGATGCAGTGAGTTGGCTGTCTTCCATTTTGGTCCCCGATTGACGCCAATTAAAGGCATCTCACATTGCTCAGCAGTAATTACCCCCATAGCATCGGAAACAAAGGTGTCTTCTACCATAGTTAGTTTAGCTTGAATTACAGGGGAGTTATTAAATTAGATGGATTAGACCGCCATCAGCTTAATCCCTTAGTCGCCTTTTACGACACCCACGGGAAAAGAGGGGGTGGTGCTATTCTAAGCCGGCACACACACGGTGGAACACATAACATACCTACAATTCTATATCCAATTCATATCTCTATTCTATTATACTCGCATGAATTATCTAACAATATCTATATTAAATTACAATAAATCTATATTTATGCTCTCTATAAAATATCACTAAATCTACGTATGAAACTATGTATAATCTACTCAACGTGTGCGTCGCCAACAATAAATATAAAATAAAAACCACAAAATTTTAAATTGTATTTTATTTAAAATATAATAGAGCAACTTACATATCAGGTCGATCGCTCATGTTTAGTGTATATCTTTAATGATACGTGAGAATTGGAAAGGATTGCAGCTGCATTACAACCACCTGATATTTACTCGTAATAATAATGAAAAATAGAAGAAAGGCCTATCGGCAGATAGTAAAAAAAACAAGAACCAATAAATATATGTACATAAACTTCTAAAACGTAAATTCAAATGAGGATAGTTTTATTATTATCTTAATTTAATTAATCATTTACTCTATTCTATCTGAAATTTAAGCAAAGTTACATAAGATACATGACAATATCAAGAAATTAAAGAAATGAAAAACTGTACAAAATTGTATCTATATAATTATTGCTCGGAGACCAGAGTGCATATAGTTGTGAGAATCGGACTAATTTCAATTTACTAATTATGAAATTTAAATAATTCAGACTAAAATGGTTTAATAATTCAAACGACTACTTAATAAGTAAGTTTTTACTCTGATTATTCCTTTAGGGGAAAATAATAAAACGCTTTTTTTGCCCCTCTGCCATAAATCCTGCATAAAACGCAACACTTAGTTCTGCACATCTTGCAACCAAAAACCTTATCCACTATCCTTCTGTGATTCTGTGATTATATAATTCAAATAGCCGACCCGTGCCCACTTCGTTGGGCGATAATAGGTATTATCAAGCTACAACTTTTCTCTAGAACTCAATAATATATCTCTCATAGTTAAGGCAGCGTTCGTAAGAAACGTTTTTGTTCGACCATTTTTTCTCCGACTCCTCAGATATTAACCCCTATAACCTCACAAATTTTACCTCTGTATAATATTATTATAGATAATATAATTAGTTAATAGCTTCTGCCCGCGACTTCGTACGCGTGGAATAGTTATTTTGGGCTACGACGCAGCGGAAGCTCTCAATAGGAAAAAATACCCCGATTTTAAAACATTTTTCATTGTTGCTCCGCTCCTATTGATCTTAGCGTGATGGTATGTAGCCTATGACACTCACAAATAACGTGACTTTCTATTGGTAAGAATTCAGTAAAAAGAATTTGGTAGAAATCCGTTTAGTAGTTCCTGAGATTACCCCCTACAAGGTCACAAACTCACAAACTTTACCTCTTTATAATATTATAGCCCCTGCCCGCGACTTCGTCCGCGTAGTAATAGTTACTACTCTGGGCTAACGCTGACACACAGCAGAAGCTCTCAAAAAGAAAAAAACATCTCGATTTTAAACATTTTTCATCTGTACTCCGCTCCTATTGGCCTTGGCGTGATGATATATAGCCTATAACCATTCTCGATGAATGAGCTATATAACACTGAAATAATTATTCAAAACCGACCAGTAGTTCCTGAGATTACCCCTTACAACGCCACAACGTCACAAACTCACAAAATTTACCTCTTTATAATATTAGTATAGATTACTGGTTATGTCTACCATTTAAAAGGCAATAATGTATTTAATCTGATGGGTGTGTTACCAAATTGACTATACAGGCTGCTATGATTTCTTCAAACCATACTATTTGTTAGGGAGTAGCTAGTCTTCTCTATATCCATTTCTGTTCATCCACACTGTGTTAGTGACCAGACGAGTGGATTGAAGCTTACCTTGTCTCTCTCCTACATATTCCAGTGTCTACTATGTCTCTATACCTGTGTTGCCTTTGCCACCTTGGAGCTTAGCGATCCTGTGAGGATCATTGCAAGTCTTATTATTCATCGGCTATAATCACCTATTAGATTGAGTCATACATTTCATTATTTGATTTGGAGGCTGGTTCAAGATTCTTTATATTCCTGCCTCTCACCCTTAACTCCCTAGCATTGCTGGTGGTGGTTGATTATTTGGTTTCACTGTAAATTCTATAGTGCTTCCAAGAGACAGGGTTGTGGAAACTGGGGCCTCTCCCCCTTCAGCGAAAAAAAAACATTGTAAACACTCTACATACACAATCACATGTTTAATACTCATAGCTATATACTTTTATAAATATTATTGCGACTTATTTTGAAATTAATTTAACATATGTATGCAGTGTTATATGTAGAGATTAACTTTCATTTTATTTATTTGATTTTAAACAATTGCATTTAATATTTGTTGTTATGTTTTTCCTAAAGTTCTAGTATCTGATCTATGTAATGGTTTCTGGGTACCAGATTAAAACAACATACTTACTACAACTTTGTTTCAATTCATAACGTAAAGGGCCCCAGCTTCTTAATGATATTGGTAATAATGATGATAAGCAAAAAAAATAATACAATGCCTTTAACCAGGATATGTATGTCTGGTAAGATGAAAGTATTGAAGTTAAAGGTGAGATTAGTTCAGCAGCGCTTGAAGAGAGGTGTGCATATTTTTATATATATAAATAGTCTACAGAGAGGGGAGAGGCGTTACAACGTTCATCTCGCCACCTCAGCGACTGGTCCTCCATCTGAAAACTGCTGCAGGACCCCATCCTAATCAGGAGACGATCGCGCACAAACCGACCGTCGAAGAGTAGCATCGCAAGTGCCTTGCGTTCCGCGAGGTGACTCTGCCGCTTCCCCGCGCCGCACGCGCGCCCTAGCCTCGGGACCAACGATCGGATCACTCGCCACATCAATAAGGTACCTATTTATTAGCATGATGGTGCGGGAAAACCATTTCGTTCGGTTTTGAACATAATGGTAGGAACAACAGAAATCTCTTTAGATTACTTTAGATAGTATCGCACCCATTTTTTGCGGGAATCATTCCGAATTGGTAAAATGATGAATAGTTTCTTTTTAAGACATAATTGTAAGTTTGTTGTCAAAACTGCTAGACCAAGAGAGTGGTTGTAAAAGGGGTTTGTCATCACTATATATGTTTGGCTCAAAATTGAGCCTACTGGAAAGTTTGGTTGGAAATTGGTTTTTGCGGTTATGTAGCCAAAATTCTTTCAAGCCATAGATTCTACTATTTTCAAATTGACTAGATCACACACAAGCTCTGAAGACTTTAGATGCTAGTATGACTAGATCACACACAAGCTCTTCAAACTTTCGATGTTAGTATGAATATTTTGGTTTTTTTTTTTTTTTTATGTCATAGGTGGCAAACGAACAGGTGGGTCACCTGCTGTTAAGTGATCACCACCATCCATGCACACTAACAACCCCAGAGGAGTCGTAAGTGCGTTGCCATCTTTCGGAGGGAAGGGTTAGGGGAGGGAAAAGGAGAGGAGAGAGGAGAGGGGAGGGGAGATGGGTCTCCGGCGCTCTCACTGACCGAACGAAACGCAACAATGCAAGCACTGTTACTTCACGTCGGTTTTCTATGAGAGGGTGGTACTACCCCGGGCGAGCCGACCCATTCATGCTGAAACCAATAATAGTTTCAGCGTGGCTCTACCACCATTGCAATTGGTTATTTTAAACCAGTAAATTTACATACAACGGTTGTCTTGGATATCACTTGAGATGTTTTTGCTTAGATAGCTAATGTTTGTCTAACTTTCGTACTACTTCTTGATTACTAATAGAAGGAATCATTGACAGGTCTTAAATCTTTTTCAAATTAGTTTTATGTGTAAAACTTATTTTATATCGCTTGGTATACAGATTTATTTGGTGATGGTGCAGAGCACATTACTAATATTATTATAATCCGAGTAGTAGAGAAGTGACTGGTTTTTTATCAAATCGGGTCTTGTTTTATGTAAAATCTATATATATATGTAAGAGATTTCCACGTACATAGACACTCATCACGATATCGCTGAAAACATTAGAGCTAAAGACTTGAAATTTAGTAGGAATATTCTTTTCACCGAGTAGAGGTCAGCTAAGAACGGATTTTACGAAATTCAACCACAAGAGGGGTTACGGGGGTGTTAATTTAAAAAAAATCACATTTTACAACTATAACTCTTATAGGTATGAAACTTAGTCAGGATATTCTTTTTGGCATGTTTGAATTTACTAAAAAATAATTTTATGATATTCCACCCCCAAAGGGCTGTGCGGGGGCGTTGAAAATTAAAAATTAAATTATCATTCAATCTATAGCTTTTGGAACTCTGAAACTTGTCCAGAATATTTCTTATGCTATGTTTGAATTTACTAAGAAATAATTTTATGATATTCAACCCTAAGAGAGTTGTGCGGAGTCGTTAAAAATATTGAAAATTTGTATCTTCCACTCTATTGCTGTTAGAACTTTGAAACTTCGCCAAAATATTTTTTTTGGTATGTATGAGTTTATCAAGAACTAATTTTATGAAATGCATCTTCAAGAGGGTTGTGCGGGGGCGTTAAAAATTTAAAAAAGTTGTATCTTTTAATCTGTAGATTTAAAACTTAGAATCTTGACCAGAATATTTTTTTTGGCATGTTTGAATTTACTAAAATATAATTTCATGATATTCCACCCCCAGAGACTGTGCGGGGGCGTTAAAAATAAAAAAAAATGTGTGAGGGTGGTACATAGTAGAAATCTGTAGGTGTGTAAATTAAATAAATGCTTTTTAAAAAACATTTGTAACTATGACACCATAGTTATTTAATACATTTTAAAAAACGGTGCGGAGCCGCGGGGGTCAGCTAGTTATTTATAATAGGGATAGTGCGAACCAAATGCATTCTCATATCGTATAATTTTAAAATCTACCAAGGTGAAACCAAATCCGTCCATAACTACGACTCTGATTAAAGGCAATTAAGAAACTACACCATAGTTTCTTAATTAATGAATATATACTAAAATGTGGTGAACGTTTTAGTTATGGAGTTACCAGTTGCCTTTATTAAAACAAATACAAACCATGTTAAAGACTCTAGTTGCCTTTATTAAAACAAATACAAACCATGTGGTGTGGGGAGTGTCAAAGGCAATAAGGTTTCAAACATGTTTAAGGCATCTTTCAGAGGGAATTTCCTTCTTGAATACATAGATTTTATTCACAATTGATAATATCTCTGTAATCTTTAAATGGTGGTAGAGCCACGCTAAAACTATTACTGGTTTCAGCATGAGTGGGTCGGCTCGTCCGGGGTAGTACCACCCTCTCATAGAAAACCGACGTGAAGTAACAGTGCTTGCATTGTTGCGTTTCGTTCGGTCAGTGAGAGCGCCGGAGGCCCACCTCCCCTTCCCTCTTCTTCTCTCCCTCTCCCTCCCCTAATCCCTTCCCCCAAAGGGTGGCAACGCACTTGCGACTCCTCTGGTGTTGTTAGTGTCCATGGACGGTGGTGATCACTTAACAGCGGGTGACCCACCTGTTCGTTTGCAACTTAACACATAAAAAAAAAAACAGCTAATTAATGCCAATTTTTGTGTAATTAGATTCCCATTGTGAATCTGGCTTATTTAGATCACATTGGCGTCGGTGTCTCTACCACCACCAGACGATAACAAACAAGTCTCATAAGTAAGCTTCGAAAAAGGTCAAGTCAAATTAATAGAAGTGTTTTACCTTACAATAAATACATATTAATTTACTTACCTTATTCGAAGCTTAATATTTTAAATTCTGCCTGGTATTATTTGACTCAATGAAGTTAAAAGATGGCGTCGCTCTAACTACGCCTCCCTGCCATGGTGGGGCGAGACAAGAAGGGTATATGACCGGAAGTCAGTTGCATTTACTGTAAAAAGTAAGCATGCCGGCAGGAAACTGAAGTGCCTATCTCATAAGTAAGCTTCGAAAAAGGTCAAGTCAAATTAATAGAAGTGTTTTACCTTACAATAAATACATATTAATTTACTTACCTTATTCGAAGCTTAATATTTTAAATTCTGCCTGGTATTATTTGACTCAATGAAGTTAAAAGATGGCGTCGCTCTAACTACGCCTCCCTGCCATGGTGGGGCGAGACAAGAAGGGTATATGACCGGAAGTCAGTTGCATTTACTGTAAAAAGTAAGCATGCCGGCAGGAAACTGAAGTGCCTATCTCATAAGTAAGCTTCGAAAAAGGTCAAGTCAAATTAATAGAAGTGTTTTACCTTACAATAAATACATATTAATTTACTTACCTTATTCGAAGCTTAATATTTTAAATTCTGCCTGGTATTATTTGACTCAATGAAGTTAAAAGATGGCGTCGCTCTAACTACGCCTCCCTGCCATGGTGGGGCGAGACAAGAAGGGTATATGACCGGAAGTCAGTTGCATTTACTGTAAAAAGTAAGCATGCCGGCAGGAAACTGAAGTGCCTATCTCATAAGTAAGCTTCGAATAAGGTAAGTAGATAAATATGCGTTTTATTGTAAGGTAAAACACTTTTAATATACCATATTATACGCATTTATAATTATTTATATAATTGATTGAAGAGTTGAAAGCGATGAGAATTGTAATTAAAGTGATTAAAAAGGAGGCTTCTTACGACTGCAACAACAGCGAAAAGGCGAGTCCTATTTTTGGTGTATCCTTCAGGACGTTGTGCATTGTTTGCGACCAACAGTATAGTAAATACCGCCGAATTACTGGATCCTTTTACGAAATAAAAACCAGTGCTAACACAAATTACTTTTAGCTATTTATGACAAGTTATGGCAACATTTTTTTTCACAAAAATTTAAAACTTAGAGACACGTTATACTTACTTTCTTATTATTAAATTCATATACTATATATGTTAAGGTATACCTTATTATATTGGCTATAGCTGTATTCCAAAGAGAGCCACAAAATCTTTTCTTTTTAATCCACTTTTCACTGCCTTTTATCACTTTAATTTATCAGCATATGTTATTGTTGTTAATTTTCATTATGAACTCATTTTATTTAGGTAACTTTTATCAACACAGCACAGTTTCCTGGACAGTGATGTCCTAACTTAATGGATTATAACTAATGGATTTCAAAGTAACAATAGGTGATTGTATACTTGTTTGTATTAACAATTTTATTTGTAACCACATGCAACCAATAATTTTTGTTTTGTACTTTGATTCGAAATTACTCATTGACAGACAGTTTTTGTTACAGAGCTCATCAAAACCTTTCTTTAAGTAACTGGGAGCTAATATTAGTTTAAGTTTTAAGAGGTTGCATATTTTAAGTTATAGAGGTTTTTTTATATGAGAGTTTAAAGCTAAGTTTACTCTTTTTGGATCGACATGGTGGTGGGATGTTGTTCCAACAACGAGTGGCGGCATATTTAAATGACCCTCTGAAAGCGGTAGTTCTATGGAGAGGTATCGATAATGGATTAGTCATGGTGCGAGAACATGAAAAATACCTGTGCTTATGATGATATTTTGGGTTTTTGGTTTTAATCAGCCCGAAAAGTAACGTAGCCATATGTGACTCGCGTCGAGCCGCCATTTTTAAGACATTTGCGTCATTAAAAAATGGTGTAATATGCCCACGGCGCGGGACATCGAAGCAAAATCTAGCACAAGCATTCTGCACACGCTGGATGGAACGATCAGTACGCGATAATAGACAAGGACCATACACTGTATCACAGTAATTAAGTCTCGATAGAACTAGACTATCAACAAGTAGCTTCCTCAATGTGATACTAAAATACTGTCTAAAGCGATACAGTACTTTTAACCTATAGAAGCAGTTTCTAATAACATTATTTATGTGCGACTCAAAACTCAAATACGGCGTATTTGGTTCTAAGAAACAGATTCAGCGTATATGTTCCAAGAATCCTATCATAGTTGTGAATGATGAAATAGTTGAACGTGTACGGGAAGCCAGAAGTCTTGGTATTCTCCTTGACGAGCGACTTAATTTTGAGTCTCATGTACTTGAAATTGCTCGTAGCTGTTTTTTCAGACTCAAGGTTTTATACAAGATACGTGATTTCCTAAAAACCGAAATCCGTATTAGTCTATGCGAAACCTTAATACTCTCTAAGCTCAATTATTGTATCTCAGTTTATAGCCCTTGTCTATTGAGTAGAACTAAAAAACTTCTTCAACGAGTCCAAAATGCATGCGCCCGGTACTGCTATCGTATCCCACCGCGTGCTCATGTAACACCATATCTAAATGAAGCACATATTCTAAAAATGGAGGCACGTTATAAGTTATACTTCTCTAAACTACTCTTCGGAGTTGTAAAATCTGAACATCCGACATACCTGTACAACAAACTTGAGTGGTTAGGCCAACAAAGGAGAGTCGGGAATCGTAGTAACTTAAGCTGTCTAAGAGTTCCTAAGCACAAAACCACTGCCTTTCGAGGTAGCTTCAGATACCAGGCCACAAAATGCTGGAACAATATTCCCCCACCCATCCGTAATTCTATATCCTTATTTGGTTTCAGCTCAAAATTAAAAACTTTTCTACTTTCAATGCAAATAACTTAGCCTGTTATTCTACGACTTTCTATTTTTATTTATATGTATATATGTATGTCTATCTATATTTATATATTCATTTTTCCCTATTATTAATTTATATGTACTTATTATCTCATATTTCATATTAAACTTCTATTACCATTCTTTTTTTCATTCAATACACGAAACACTACATAACATTTAATATGCACACCATCTCTCGGTGCACACATAACACTCTGGGTCCCGAGTGAAAATTAGCGCTGAAGGACTAACCTCTAACAGCACACACGCTGACTCGTGGCCCATTTGCTACACACACACACACACACTTAACATCAATTTATATTTTTTATTGTTTATATGCATGTTTATTTCTTTTTTTTTTTAATTGTACGCGTTTTCATATTTACATCTGTGTGTTGCAAATAAATGTTTTTTTCTTTCTTTCTTTCTTTCAAAACGAAGTTCTTAGAGGTAATTCGATAAATACTATGTTAATATGTTTTCGAGAAAAAAAATGTTATATAGAGAAAAATAAGTTTTGTTGAATTTTTTGAACAATCATTACTTAATAATCTAGCGAGGTTAATTCGCTGGCTTTTCTGTTTATAGGTGAAATATTCAACAATATAAATTCTATACTTAAGAGCTATTTGTTACAGATTTCATACAATATTATTAAAAGTAAACGTTATAAGGTAATTGAAAATCCACTGATCGTAGACATTTGTGCAAAACGGATGTATGTTGAGTAACTCTCTATTACATGTGAACTAACAAATGTATATATCTAAATTATTTCATGGCGTGGTTATACTGCAGGGGACAGTACTAAACTAGTACTTTTATTATACTTATTTTATATATATTATTATTATTTTATTATACTTTTATACTATATTATACTGTTATTATATTTGTGATATTGCCTGTGATATTGCCATCTAGCGACAACAAGTAGGTAATAATTTTGCAAAATATTTAGGTGGATAAAGTTATATTTTGACGTAAGTAGTTTTAAGTTGTTATATTTCTGTCTTTCCGATAATAGATGTCTTGCAGTACGGTTGCGTTTCATTGAGCTCCTTCAAATAGAACCTTTTGGACGTTCATAACAAGTTGAGGTTTACGTAAAACTTTAAATATTAATTCAATACCTAATGTTACCGCTAGATGGCAATAAATACAATAAAATATCTTAACTGCTAATTCATAGGGAATTATTTTGTCTCCTATACTGTGTAACATTAAAACTGGCGGATGTAGCAGTAGATCTAAATACTGGTCAGTCGTGAATGTATATTCAAAAGAAATACTGGACGGTTTAACGAACATATCCTTGTGGTAAGACGGTCAGGTTTTTGAGGTGTAAGGTATTCCGATTATTTATTACATAGTAGTACACAATTTCAGAAATGTGTTGTTTACATGTGAGGTAGAGGTGAGTAGATGCATCTCATAGAGATATTTACTCATAAAGTGTCTAATAATCTATACATATAATAAGAATGTAAATTTCACGTGTCTGTACTTTTTAGATTTTTGTGAAAAAAATAGTCGTCGCTAACTAGGAATGAGTACTGTCTGTCTGTCTGTTTGTATGAACACGCATCATCGCTAAAGTTCTGGGTTCACAATTTTAAAATAATAAAGCATATCGTCGAGTGTAACTTAGTCTTTGTTTCATTAAAATCGGCCCACTCTATGAAAAGTTATTGTAACTGAATTACGGCTGGAGTTAATTAAGTACCTACCAGAGAAAAATAGATAATAGTATATTCAGGTGATTTTATTAGTCACTGTTTTTTACAGTAGGTTCCACGCGAACGGAGCCGCGGTCACAGCTAGTGGTTGGCATCTTATAAATAAATTTCATAGCTGCGCTCCAAATAATGAGATGTGTTTCTGGTCTGTACCTCATTGGTCGAGTACGGACCATGCAGGCGCTATAAAGGACGTTCCTGGCTATCAAAATTATCAAGAAAGAAAAATAATTTGAATAAGAAGAAAAATGGAACAATTTAAAAATTTCACACACCGCACCGATTTGTTTTTTCAATACTATGAATGCAAACCATTGTGGCTGCGCTAGCACGTTATACGCTTATCTTCAGTTTCGCTTCATACCGCCGCCGTCAAAACATTGTGTTTTATCGGTTTAAGTTTTTTCCTGTGACTTCAAGTAACATAGTATATCATATCATCGACGCCTTTCTTGCGCCTCCGAGATGGAGCTAGATGAGGCGGCGCTCGCCGTGCCGACCGTAATCCCCGCGTCGATCGCGATCCCCGCGTTATCCGCGACCTCTGCGCCCTCTGCGCACGACAGTGACGGTTACAAGACCGTCGTTTACTCGAAACGCACCCGCGGTGCGCGCTTACCGGACTCCGAGTCCGACTCGGGTTCCGGACATAAAGATAAGGTAGTCCGTACCGAAAAATCGAAAGATGGCGCTCAGGTGCCTAAACACGCGGCTATACCAGCAGTCGCGAGACCACGTGCGAGCGGAGCCAACGCTGTCGCTGTCTCGCTCCCTCAGAGCGAAGTGAAAGGTTCCGTAGAGCCTCAGGCAAAGAAGCCACGCCCACCGACGCCTGGTACAATACAGGATAAGTCCCAGTGGACGTCAATCTCCACTAGGTTTAATAGTCAAAAAATCAATTATACGTCCGCCCTCAACACTCCAGCGGGCATTCAGGTTAAGGTCTCCACCAGTACAGATTTTCGCAATTTAACTAGATTCCTTCGGGAATCAAAGTTAGCGTATTTCGCGTTTGCTCTTGAAGAGGAACGCTTCCTCCGAGTAGTACTTCGTTGTGTCCCAGCCGAGATCTCGATTGATGATGTCACCGCCTCCCTTAAGGAGGATGATTTCCCAGTCCGGGAGGTACACCGGATCTACCACCCACGCAACCGCGCCCCCTATAATATGGTCTTGGTCCTCCTCGACCGTACAGTAGAGGGTAAGTCTATTTTTAACCTCACCTCCGTCTGCGGCCTCAGCGGCATCACCGTTGAGCCCCCGCGTAAATCTAATACTCCGTCGCAGTGTCATAACTGCCAGAGTTACGGCCACTCGGCGCGTAACTGTCACCTCCGCCCTAGGTGCGTCAAGTGCCTGGACGATCACTCAACGAAGGAGTGCGGGCGCACGCCCGGCACTCCGGAACCTCCAAGTTGCGTGTTGTGCGGTAACGCGGGTCACCCCGCGAACTATCGCGGCTGTCCCCGCGCACCGCGCACACAACGCCCCCGACAGGCGCGACAGGTGTCCAGGGCACCTGCGGCCGCCGCCCGCCTATTGCCATCTAGCGACAACAAGTAGGTAATAATTTTGCAAAATATTTAGGTGGATAAAGTTATATTTTGACGTAAGTAGTTTTAAGTTGTTATATTTCTGTCTTTCCGATAATAGATGTCTTGCAGTACGGTTGCGTTTCATTGAGCTCCTTCAAATAGAACCTTTTGGACGTTCATAACAAGTTGAGGTTTACGTAAAACTTTAAATATTAATTCAATACCTAATGTTACCGCTAGATGGCAATAAATACAATAAAATATCTTAACTGCTAATTCATAGGGAATTATTTTGTCTCCTATACTGTGTAACATTAAAACTGGCGGATGTAGCAGTAGATCTAAATACTGGTCAGTCGTGAATGTATATTCAAAAGAAATACTGGACGGTTTAACGAACATATCCTTGTGGTAAGACGGTCTCATAGGGAATTATTTTGTCTCCTATACTGTGTAACATTAAAACTGGCGGATGTAGCAGTAGATCTAAATACTGGTCAGTCGTGAATGTATATTCAAAAGAAATACTGGACGGTTTAACGAACATATCCTTGTGGTAAGACGGTCAGGTTTTTGAGGTGTAAGGTATTCCGATTATTTATTACATAGTAGTACACAATTTCAGAAATGTGTTGTTTACATGTGAGGTAGAGGTGAGTAGATGCATCTCATAGAGATATTTACTCATAAAGTGTCTAATAATCTATACATATAATAAGAATGTAAATTTCACGTGTCTGTACTTTTTAGATTTTTGTGAAAAAAATAGTCGTCGCTAACTAGGAATGAGTACTGTCTGTCTGTCTGTTTGTATGAACACGCATCATCGCTAAAGTTCTGGGTTCACAATTTTAAAATAATAAAGCATATCGTCGAGTGTAACTTAGTCTTTGTTTCATTAAAATCGGCCCACTCTATGAAAAGTTATTGTAACTGAATTACGGCTGGAGTTAATTAAGTACCTACCAGAGAAAAATAGATAATAGTATATTCAGGTGATTTTATTAGTCACTGTTTTTTACAGTAGGTTCCACGCGAACGGAGCCGCGGTCACAGCTAGTGGTTGGCATCTTATAAATAAATTTCATAGCTGCGCTCCAAATAATGAGATGTGTTTCTGGTCTGTACCTCATTGGTCGAGTACGGACCATGCAGGCGCTATAAAGGACGTTCCTGGCTATCAAAATTATCAAGAAAGAAAAATAATTTGAATAAGAAGAAAAATGGAACAATTTAAAAATTTCACACACCGCACCGATTTGTTTTTTCAATACTATGAATGCAAACCATTGTGGCTGCGCTAGCACGTTATACGCTTATCTTCAGTTTCGCTTCATACCGCCGCCGTCAAAACATTGTGTTTTATCGGTTTAAGTTTTTTCCTGTGACTTCAAGTAACATAGTATATCATATCATCGACGCCTTTCTTGCGCCTCCGAGATGGAGCTAGATGAGGCGGCGCTCGCCGTGCCGACCGTAATCCCCGCGTCGATCGCGATCCCCGCGTTATCCGCGACCTCTGCGCCCTCTGCGCACGACAGTGACGGTTACAAGACCGTCGTTTACTCGAAACGCACCCGCGGTGCGCGCTTACCGGACTCCGAGTCCGACTCGGGTTCCGGACATAAAGATAAGGTAGTCCGTACCGAAAAATCGAAAGATGGCGCTCAGGTGCCTAAACACGCGGCTATACCAGCAGTCGCGAGACCACGTGCGAGCGGAGCCAACGCTGTCGCTGTCTCGCTCCCTCAGAGCGAAGTGAAAGGTTCCGTAGAGCCTCAGGCAAAGAAGCCACGCCCACCGACGCCTGGTACAATACAGGATAAGTCCCAGTGGACGTCAATCTCCACTAGGTTTAATAGTCAAAAAATCAATTATACGTCCGCCCTCAACACTCCAGCGGGCATTCAGGTTAAGGTCTCCACCAGTACAGATTTTCGCAATTTAACTAGATTCCTTCGGGAATCAAAGTTAGCGTATTTCGCGTTTGCTCTTGAAGAGGAACGCTTCCTCCGAGTAGTACTTCGTTGTGTCCCAGCCGAGATCTCGATTGATGATGTCACCGCCTCCCTTAAGGAGGATGATTTCCCAGTCCGGGAGGTACACCGGATCTACCACCCACGCAACCGCGCCCCCTATAATATGGTCTTGGTCCTCCTCGACCGTACAGTAGAGGGTAAGTCTATTTTTAACCTCACCTCCGTCTGCGGCCTCAGCGGCATCACCGTTGAGCCCCCGCGTAAATCTAATACTCCGTCGCAGTGTCATAACTGCCAGAGTTACGGCCACTCGGCGCGTAACTGTCACCTCCGCCCTAGGTGCGTCAAGTGCCTGGGCGATCACTCAACGAAGGAGTGCGGGCGCATGCCTGGCACTCCGGAACCTCCAAGTTGCGTGTTGTGCGGTAACGCGGGTCACCCCGCGAAAAATCGCGGCTGTCCCCGCGCACCGCGCACACAACGCCCCCGACAGGCGCGACAGGTCTCCAGGGCACCTGCGGCCACCGCCTGCCCTCCGCCTCCACCGCTCATGTCCGTAGATGCCTTCCCCGGCCTGCCGGTTGCCTCTCGCGCCCACTCTACGGAGCTCTCCGCGGTGGACAAAAATTATTCTCTGTTGTGTATTTTTAACATTGTCAATATATATTGAAATATTAATAAATAATAACGAAAACGATTGTGGATGTTACGGACGCGCTCTCAATTTTTCGCGGTTCAATTTTGGCATCGAGTCCTACTAGACACGTACAGGTCACGCACACAGATACGAGAACTGATAACCGTGGAATTATAAGCGCTTTTTAAACTACTTTGATACTTTTATAAACAATATTACAATATTTTCTTATTATTGATGTTCTACTTTTTGTTATATTTGATGCTATAGTACCAAAATAAATTATAGTTTTTAAGGTCATACTACGTCAAGAACAGTATAACTAAACCTAAATATGTATACGTAATATATAGAAACATAGAATTTGTGCTCCAATATTTAGCCCCTTAGTGCCGTCAAATAAAAAAGTAAACGCGTTCAAGCAAACAAACTCTTCAGCTTTATAATATTAGAATAGATATATCAGTAACATAATACATACTAATATATAAAGCTGAAGAGTTTGTTCAACGCATAAACAAACAAATGCAAAAAATTTAACGCATATTGTTCGATAATGTATAGTTTAAAATTTTCATTACTTTCTTATATAGTGTTAGTGAGCACTGAGGGTGTGGTATATAGTAGGTTAAAGTTCCAAGTATGTTGCTGATGGTAAATCCCATGCCATTCGATATACTATTCGTATTCACGTATCTAATGTATACGTTACATATTACAGTACTAAAATTCTGTTATCGTGATACAGCTACTCACTTGGTTTATGAAAAGTGATACTCTCATCTGATACGACTAGACTCAACTTCTGAGCGCAAACTTTATGTGTCTTGCTATTATCAACATTATTTTTTTTTATCACGAAATAGCTCTCACCTGGTCCTTAAGATATGAAACATTTACATGACACTAGTTATCATAAATACTGTCTTCACCAAACTTTAAAAAATTGAAACCTTGCTCTTACACTGGGAGACCAAACATCTAAGCACAAACTTCATGTTTCTAGCTATTATCTAAACTATGATTCAGTTACTACAATACTTCTTCGAACTGACTACGCTATTGACCTTGCAAGGTCTTAACAGCTTCACCGGATTACAAACTACTCTTCATGAGAATGTTGAGAAGTTACACCTTGATCGGGCACTAAGGGGCTAAATATTGGAGCACAAATTCTATGTTTCTATATATTACGTATACATATTTAGGTTTAGTTATACTGTTCTTGACGTAGTATGACCTTAAAAACTATAATTTATTTTGGTACTATAGCATCAAATATAACAAAAAGTAGAACATCAATAATAAGAAAATATTGTAATATTGTTTATAAAAGTATCAAAGTAGTTTAAAAAGCGCTTATAATTCCACGGTTATCAGTTCTCGTATCTGTGTGCGTGACCTGTACGTGTCTAGTAGGACTCGATGCCAAAATTGAACCGCGAAAAATTGAGAGCGCGTCCGTAACATCCACAATCGTTTTCGTTATTATTTATTAATATTTCAATATATATTGACAATGTTAAAAATACACAACAGAGAATAATTTTTAAAAGTGCGCGGTAGTCTCTATTTGATCCAACAGAAAATAATGTGCTATAGATTTCAAGGTTTCTCTCTCTCTCTCCCTCTTTGTATTTTGAGTATATGAAGAATATACTTAATTAATAATATTTATTAATTATCTAATCCTCTCACAGCCATAAATACATTTATATCCACTTCCTTTTCGTTACACATTTTCGTTCTATAAAATCCAATTCACAGTGGTTTTAATGGTGGTAGAGCCACGCTGAAACTATTATTGGTTTCAGTATGAATGGGTCGGCTCGTCCGGGGTAGTACCACCCTCTCATAGAAAAAGTTAATTCATATTATCAGGTGTGCCACAGGGCTCCATACTCGCGCCCTCGCTCTTCAATCTGTTCATCTACCTCGGTCTAAACGGGTCGAGGTTGCTATTTAACGATCTATCTCTCGCAGCAGTAGTCAAGGCTATGGTGAGCCAGGAGGCGGCCTGGAATGCTGTGGTATCCTTCGCCGAGAACGTCATGTTCAGGAAGGAAGCTGCGGAAAGGGATAGAGAGAGAGATGCCAGCGCCTCAACTATTCGCCGGCGAGGAACCGGGCGAGGCATGTATACGGGCCCTTATACTATGCGTTGCTTTTTTTTCGCGGGGGAATCCTCTTGGAGATCTGCCTAGCCAGGCAGCACAGGTGAGAATGCCATATCTCTACGACTAAACGGTGTTCTTCATGCACCATTTAGCCGGGTGGGCAGGAACGGCTTCTGCAGTGCTTCTACCCGACCCGGCAAGTGTTGACCCCTCATCAGGGCCCCGACTCGTAATCTGTCAAGGGAGTCTTCCCTTCCCTTGACCCCCTCTGACGAACTGATGGGTGGCGCACTGAACACTAATACGCCTTAACCACGTGGGCCTGTGTCAGAGTTGCCAGAGCGACAAATATGACAGTGTCCATCGCCCGCAGCAGTCCCCCAGGGCGTAGGGCTTGAATGAGGTAGGATAGGGTTAGGATCGAGGGATGGGGGGGTCGCGTAGGATAGCGTAGGCCGGAGGGTATCTCAGGGTGGCTAAGGCGGAGGAGGAGTAAACTTCGGTAAAAATCAACGGAGGGGTGGCGGTGGAGCGGCTGAACCGTCCCGCTGCCAGCCGAACCCAGGGTGGAAGGGGCGGGGGCCCTGACCTCCTATTGCACGGGTACGGCGGGCTGGGAGGCAGTATTGTGACCGGACTGCCTCAGTCGGGTGTGGCGTGGGCAACGCCTGCCGCCGGGGGTGTACCGGAGCTTGCTAACGCAACCCCGAGACACCCCCATAGTGCGGCGTAGGTTACCGTGGAGTTTTTTAGTCGATTGGAGGTCGACTCAGTTCAGGTCCTCCCCCGGGGACCTGGCAATGTCTGTGCAAGAGGGTTCTCCACGATAAAAAAAAATAAAAAATAAGGTGTCTCTTATAAACAATTACTTCCATGGAGATATATATGTACACTACGTAGTAAAATTAGACGAGTAAATTGAAAAATAATACACCAGTTCTTTTATATAATACAATACTCTCTGCGATGTTACGTTTGTTCTCTGAATCAATGTAATGTGATCATTTACCCGAAAAGTATTAAAAAATGATTAGATGGGTTTGGAAAATCGCCAAGTATAGTTGAAACATAAGCACTGGCTTTGTTGAAAGAAAGACCTAAAGAACGCCGAGTTATCAGCGACAAATTAACTAAATAAGAAATTATAGTAATCTGAGTTTAACCTACAACGAAACTCGCCTTTCCATAAGGTATTTACTGATAAAACAATCTCGCCTTATACCTGATAAGTGCTTACTGTAAGTAACCAAGTGGACATAAAACTTCTACCATTTCAAGTACCGGCGCTTAATCGCTATGTAAAAACTCACGATAATGTCACGATATTCAACCAACCATCAAATATTTTGAAGCGGTCGAACGTATTATCAAAAACGATAGGTATTCTTAAAAAGTGCGAACACCAAAACATAAGAGTCTTATGTAGTGTGCAGTCTGGTGACAGATGTACTGTGAAAAATAACACTTACAGGTAATTATATTTACTTTAGTAAGTTTGTTATAATTCCGAATTTAATACTTTTAACATAATAAAGATTAACACTGCTTGTCACGTACAGAAATTCTAAAGAATGTTTATTCTTACATTTTAATTCCTACATGCTTTTGAATATTCCCATAAATAATAGCAGTATATTCGGTGATATACGATTAAAACATAACAATTGACGTTCAAAGTGCACATACTGAATCTCGACGCAAACTAAGTGAAGTTCAAATTTATAGGTATTATATTAAGAATGTATTGTGATATAATTAATCTTTAGCGGTAACAGAATCTTGTTAGATGATTTATTCTAACATTGTATTGTTTTCTTTACTTATATTTTTATACTAGCAGATTCAGCCACGCGTTGTTGTTTTTTTAAATATAATAAATCTACTTTTTGTGATTTAAATATTAAAATTAGATATCTAGCTGTCGCTAACTTTTTCGTAGGGATTATCAAGGTCTACAACTTTTCTCTAGAACTCAATCATATATATCTCATCGTTAAGGCAGTGTTCGTAAGAAATGTTTTCGTTCGACCGTTTTTTCTCCAACTTACTTTGCAAAAACGACTACCACAAAAAAGTATTTTCATTTTTCGGATTAATATATAGCCTACGACGTTCACAAATAACGTGGCTTTCTATAGGTAAAAGAATTTTCAAAATCTGTTTAGTAGATCCAGGTAGTACCCACTACAACCTCACAAACTACACGTCTTTATAATATTAGTATAGATAAACAATTGAACATCGGAAATTGTAAATGAATAAGAATAAATAAGTGAGTTTTGACGGGTATTAGTATACATGGAACGTTATATAAATTCAATCATTCTCATTCATACAACGTCTAGCTAGACGAGCTCGTCGGTTCTAACGCTAAGTGTTCTCGGTTCGTTTCACTCCAGCAAACACTACTTCTGCATATTATAAATCATCTATGAATAATATATTTACATTGCTATATAATTAAAAATAATATATGATATAAAATTTTATTACTTATATTCTTATACGAGTGAATTATGAGTTTATTGGATAAAGTAATATCAGACACACGAAAGTACTAAAGATTGGGTATCACATACTAATATTTATATTATTACTTAGTTACGTGTATGTATATTTAATCGTAAATGATTGTTTTGACCATGGCTATAATTATGACATAGTATGAATTCTCCCTACGCGGCGCATCTGTCTATCAATCTGCGAAATAGCTTTACGAATTGTATCATATTTTTCCATAATATATCTTTCGAATGCTTTATTAGAGTTTATTTATATATAATAAGTAAATCGTTAATCAATTTTAATAGAATTATTCAAATATTAATCAGAGACGGTAAAGAAATCGGCCATTAGGAAAGTTAGATATGAACCAATTTTGTTGAAATTTGACAGATGTATAAGGAATTTCTAAACGTATCACACTGCTTGTAATAAAAACAGAAACTTCTTTGAATATAGCAAAGGAATTTATTTCCATTCGAACCATACCGCGAGTATTAGAAGCAGTAAGGTAAATAACAAAACTTTAAAATCTTCTCAGTCTGTTTAGTGTTAGGATTTTATGTCGGAATAAATTTAGTCTAACCTCAAATATTTAAACCTTCTTCAAAGTATAAAAAGTACGTGTACAAATAGGTACATTAAATCGCTTATGGAGCTAACAAAATGTCATCAGGCTATTTAAATTTTATACATATTCAAGTTGGTGATTTTGTGCACGTAAAATATATTTGAAATAATCCAATACCATAAATGTTTCTCAAAATAATTAGTTTATTTCTATGGATTACCTTACCAACTTCTTACAAATACAGTACAAAATGTGCGTAAAAAAATCGGAATGAAATATTTATCGGTACCTTTATGTTACTCAGATCCTTAGTACAAAATTACTACGCTCTTTGAATACTTCCAATTATTATAAAAAATACTTCCCTAATTTTTTCTATCGTACTATTCTGCGAACGAGTTACGCTACATAACTACTTATAAACTGCGCAGATGTTAATATTTCAATGATTTCACCTTGCTTTCATATATTTATGCTTGAAAAAAACAGAAATCTATTTGATATAATAAACAGAAATATTATTATTATTTCGAACACAAATAAGCCTTCTTAGTGACGTTGTTTAGGTCAACAAGGTCAAAATACATAATAATGTTAGCAGAAATTTAGTGTCTCGATTTCTAAAATATTTTTATACAGTGAGTGTGCTAGTATAGATTCAATGATATCTTTAGGACTGGAACGTTGTAAGTCTGTTATTTTTAAAACGAAATGAAAAATAATTTTGTTAATTTGTATACCTGCTATTCTTTCACGTGATTTAAATGAGTTTATATTACCGTAATTTTTCATATGGGAATATTACATTTGTGTATTTCAATGTTTTATGTGTAATATAGTAGATCGAGTACTAATGAGTTTTTGAAGTGAAACTTCTTTAGGCGCATGAGGGTAAATTTGTATAGTCAAAGTCGAGCAGAACCCTCTTAGCGGGTAGGTCGCGACGCACGGCCACTAGCACGCCGCCACCATCCCGCTTATGAGTTGCTTCACGATTCCGATCGCATCTGTATACAATGTAGCGCGAATCACAGATTTCATGGTCACTAATATTGGATATTAACCATGTTTCAGTAAGGATAATGACATCGTAATTGTTGACGAGAATATTATAAGATAGTGAATGTTATGTATGTATTGCTATATATATGTACAGTGACTGCGCTCACTGTTAGTTCCCGTAATAAACGTCAGTGCGTATTCAACTAGCTGCTGTTTTACTCGTGTCGCACCATACACAACAGTGGCGACGAACTACCCGCGTATAAAAATAAAAGTGAATAATCATGGCTCAAATTGGGATTTTGCCTAATTTTGACCATAATACACAGACGTGGCAAGTGTATAAAGGGCGACTAAGTTTTATTTGTACCTCTATAAGTCTTACTCTGTAAACACTGATTATGTTTTACTGTTTTAACGAGAGTGTCAGATCAAGTTCTGGCTCATTTTAATAGTGACGCGATGATTATTTTAACGGTAGACGCTTCCCCTACTGGCCTAGGCGCGATATTGTCACAAGTTGAAGACGATGGTGTCGAGCGGCCTGTGTCATTTGCTTCTCGCACGTTAAATTCGGCCGAAAAGAATTATTCCCAAATACAAAAGGAAGCTACAGCCATTATATTTGGGGTTCGTCGTTTTCATCAATACCTGTATGGTAGATCCATTCCTTTTATACTTAGAACAAATCACAAGCCATTAATTACTATATTTGGATCCCATCGCGGCATACCTGAGGTGTCAGCAAATCGATTACAACGATATTCAATGTTTTTAAGTGGTTATAACTTTATAATAAAATACATACGTAGCGCTGATAATTGCGCTGACTATCTATCCCGTGCAAGCGGGATCCGGTGCAAACAACTCGAAGCAGAAAGTCACGTAACGGAAAAAATCATTGAAGATAGGGCATCATATGTTAATTTCGTTGTAGACGATAGTTTGCCGATAAAATTCGATGAGTTATGCAATAAAACAAAAAACGATCCACAGTTAAAAGTGATTTCTAAATATATATTAAATGGTTGGCCTAGGGAAATTTCAAACGGAAATATGCGGCCTTATTGGCTATGCAAAACTGAACTTTCTTGTGAAAATGATGTTATCATGCGGGGTCACAGGGTTGTAATACCGAAAGTTCTACAATCGAAGGTATTGTCAGAACTTCACAAGTCACACCTAGGTATTGTAAAATGTAAATCCGAAGCACGGGGTAAAGTTTGGTTCCCAGGTATATATAAAGCAATCGAAGAAATGATCAGGGGCTGCGCGATATGTACACAGCTTCGGTCGTCGCCGACACGTGCACCGTTAGCGGTGTGGCCACATCCTCCCAAACCATTTTCTAGAGTACACCTTGATTTTCTCGGTCCCATAAACAAGCAGTTGTATTTAGTAATCGTAGATGCGTACTCAAAATGGGTAGAAGCACTTAAGGTAAACAGTACCTCATCTAAAATTGTAATTGCCAAATTATATGAGTTTATGTCAAGGTTTGGATTAGTTCACACGGTAGTCAGCGATAATGCTACATGTTTTTTATCGGAAGAATTTACTAAATTTTGTAATATTAACGGGATATCACATGTCACATCGCCCGCCTATCATCCGGCCAGCAATGGACAAGCAGAAAGTTATTTGAAAGTGGTTAAAAAGGGTATCAAAGCTTGTTTACTCAGTAGTAATAATGTAAAAAGAAACGACGAAGAGTTGTTAAAATTTCTTTTTGACTATCGAAATTCTATACATGTCACAACTAACACCTCTCCTGCAGAATTAGTTTTCGGCAGGAAACTTCGTTCGCGTCTGGACCTTATTGTTCCAGAGAGATCATCGTTGCCGTCCTCATCTGACACTCTCGTTAAAACGGTGAAACATAATCAGTGTTTACAGAGTAAGACTTATAGAGGTACAAATAAAACTTGTTTTAAAATAGGAGATAAAGTTATGTTTAAAAAATATCAAGCTAATAAGCAGTATACCTGGAATCGAGGCATTATTGTTAAAAGATTAGGTAAAACTATATATATCGTAAAAGATTGCGAAACTTCATTAAATGTAAAAAAACATCATGATCAACTCATCTTAAATAGAATAATTGATCGCAATAACATAATTGGAGATGGTGAGGAATGTCGTAGATCACAAGCGGTCACGACAGACTCATACGACCAATGGGATTTTTCGGTTGAGCAGTCGCCCAGCAGTCGCCTAAGGCTAATGAAAACGACAATGAAGAGCTAAGTGTGTGTGAACCCTCGACATCATCTCCGAAAGAACGAGCTGTACTACCAGAGCCGTCAGACGCTGACGAGTTTTTTGAGGCTGCTAGTAATATTGAGGATCTACCAGCAGCTGAACACCAATCTGAGCAGTCCACTTGTCCAAGGTCTGGGTCGTCAAATATGGTATTGCGATCGATTCCGGAAACTATATTCAAACGTTTCTTTTATATTAATAGATAACTAAAAGGGGGAGAGATGTTATGTATGTATTGTTATATATATGTACAGTGACTGCGCTCACTGTTAGTTCCCTGAATAAACGTCAGTGCGTATTCAACTAGTTGCTGTTTTACTCGTATCGCCTCATACACAACAGTAAATTATCCTATCTCGCAAGTTGGACCAAATTATACATAAATGCCAACTTTCATGAAGGTTGAGTAGTTTTGGAGTTCATCGTGGACAAACATCATGTCACTGGATTTGTATATATTTAAGATATATTACTTGCATCATACAGTTTTTTTTCTTTACTAACACCATCTTCGTCTCTCGCTATTATTATATTATAGATAAGTCAGAAATCTGCCAGACACTGTAATTCCTCAGATCACTCTCGGAATCGGAATCTCGGAACATTCGGAATTCGCGTACATTTACCAATCTAAATTGGTAACATTATTGGTTGATGATGAAGGAAAACACCGTGATGAAAACCGAACCTGAGAAATGTTCTTGTAGTACTACTATATGTGGGATAACATAGAACTATGGATTTCTCAGAGTTTGAATTCGCCAATACGTCGTAGGTTGGCGTGGTGATTATGCTCATAACTTCCTTCGAGAAGAGGCTTGTGGCTATGCAGTGGGTCTCTTATAGGCTGACGATGATAACTGTATAGTTGGAGTGTAGCTTTAGTCGATGTTTTTAAGGCCTGATTATGTTATAATTCGAATCTTCTAATCTTCTACCGGTCAATGCTGCTTCGCCTTCTCACGCGTTTTCCGAAACAAAGTCTTGTTCTTCAGGGTTAAATGTTCATTGATGTATATTCTTTGTGAAACAGAAGGTATATTGAGTTGCTTTGTAGTAATTCCTTTGTGGAGACGGACAGCGGAAACAATGCCGTCTCGAATAAGCCGACTTGTAAACCTTACAATGATATTCTTAGGACGATCAGATTGAGAAGCATGCGGGACACGGTGAATCGATACTATATCCTGTTTGTTTACCGATGTCTTAACAATACCTGCTATATCCAGAAGAATTGACGTGAGATTTTCCTTTCGCTTCTCTGGTACGTTGCTAATCTCAATATTACATTGTCGAACTTGTTGTTCCATTTCATTTAACTTGGCTTCTAGGTGCGTAATTCGAGTTATTGTCTGTTTCTAAGGTATGAACTTCTAATGCATCCATTCTTTTTACTAAGTCGTCAGTTTTCGTTTTGATGTCATCATAGCTGTCGTTGATGAATTTTATAAACGTCTTAATTTCATCAAAATCTTTTTCAAGTTTCGCGAACCTGTCCTCTTGCTTGGTGAACCAATTCTCGAGCATGGTAGACATACTCGTTTGGAATGTTTTCAACTCCTCGCGAAGATCCCGCAGAGCCATACTTCAGCTGTTATTTGAAGTCTCTGTTCACAAACTACTCTGTGCTGAACGGCGCGAATAGTGTGTTAGCACTGCGAGCGAGGTGGTAGGACACGACCAATACACCCAAGCGCACAATGAATACTGACCTGGGAAGGTCTTCACAGCTTCACCGGACAACTGGTTTCTATGAATTAAATAGAATGATTCTATATAGAGATAGATGCTATACAAGCCGAACGCTCAGGCCGATCGCGCCTCTCTATCGCTTGTCGCGCGCTCTTACTTGCACGCTTCGCTCAGGCGGAATGTGACAATGAGTCATGCTTTTTCGTACGTGCAGGCGGTGATCATAGATTTATAACACGTTATCATGTCACCAAATGCTGCGCGTTGTAAAAGACGCCCGCGACATATTTTTACCGACCCTCCCGATGAAATAACGGCAGTGAACGATCAGTACCAGCCTGTCTCTCCAAACAGAGCGTGCTCACACCCACGCCCGCGTAACCACAGATCACGCCACCGTGGTCTGGGGGTAAATTTCGCTCCCGCACACCAGACTAGGCCCCCCTCGGCAACGGCTCAAGCCTAGGTCCGTTCCCTCGGCGTGGAGCCCTTGACTTCGTTGCTCGCGCGATACAGCGACACAAAATCTTACATCACTGCGACAACATTACACATATCACCTCCACACACGTGCACGCATACACGCATACACAGGCAAGTGGGATGGTTTTATTATTTCCCTTTTCAAACTGAAATAGTTTAGAATATTATCCAATACGAAATATATATAAGAGTTGTTGAGGTATGTATGCTTGGTACATATATATGTTTCAACAACTCATATATGTATAAATAGTTGGCTTAGCTTAGGTTAGGTCGGAAGAAAGAAGAAGGCGGCCCCTACTCCGGTGCTCAAGGCCACAGTCGCCGTCGTGGCACCTGCAGAAGACTGCAGGACCGACAGTAAGTAAAGAGTGGTAGAGCCACGCTGAAACCAGCATGAAAGGGTCGGCTTGCCCGGGGAAGTACCACCCTCTCATAGAAAACCGACGTGAAGCAACAGTGCTTGCATTGTTGCGTTTCGTTCGGTCAGTGAGAGCACCGGAGGCCCACCTCCCCTTCCCTCTCCTTTCCCCCTCCCTCCCCTCACTTCCCCCAAAGACAGGCTGGCAACACACTTCCAGCTCCCCCGGTGTTGTTAGTGTCTATGGACGGTGGTGATCACTTAACATAAGGTGACCCACAACCTCCCTCCACTTCCCCCAAACACAGGCTGGCAACACACTTTCGACTCCCCTGGTCTTGTTGGTGTCTATGGACGGTGGTGATCACTTAACATCAGGTGAACCACAAGTTCGTTTTCCAGTTATGACATAAAAAAAGTAATAGATATCTCATAGATGGCGCCACGATTTAATTTAATTTTCAACTTCTGTTTATCTTATGGTGCTCGTGTTCTGTTATAAAATTATAAAATCACGACCACTCTGCCTCCTGTTTCTCAAATAAATAGCGGTTTAGTTGAATTCTAAAGTTACTGATAGTTTCAACATCTGAAAGTCGACGCGGTAACGCATTCCATAATCGTATGGCAATTATTGCGAAGGAGTTCGAATATAATGTAGATCTGTGCTGAGGGATCTCAAGAGTTTTAGTGTATGCCGAACGATGATCACGACCGTGAGCCGTTAAGAACATATATCGCCCCTGGAGATATTGTGGAGATCGGAGGTAGAATAAAACACCATAGAGTAAATGCAGCATGTGGGTATTGCGACGAGAACGAATATCAAGCCTGTTTAGTTGCAAACGAAATTTAGAAATATGATCATACTTACGCAGCCCGAAAATGTAACAAATGCACAAATTTAGCAGACGACCAAGTTTATTGAGCAACTCCTCTGTCAGGTCTGTTTAGGTTATCAGCATAGTTGGTGATGGGGAATAAAGGATGTTGATAAGTGTTTTCTTGGTTAATGTTGGTAAACACTTTTACAATCGTTTTACATCGGGAGCGTCATCTCCACTGCATCTCGGAGACTCGGAATCCTGAACAGGGTGCGACGGTTTTTCACGCCAGATCAGCTATACCTCCTTTATAAGGCACAAGTTCGGCCTTGCGTGGAGTATTGTTCGCACCTCTGGGACGGTTCCGCCAAATACCTACTAGATACCCTGGACAGGTTGCAGAGACGGGCTGTCCGCATTGTTAATGATTCAGACATTACACAATTTATAGAGCCGCTTCAGTTGCGCAGAGACATTGCCTCTCTGAGCGTGTTCTACCGTCTGTATCATGGCGAGTGTTCTGAAGAGCTATTCAATTTAATACCTTCCTCTCCTTTTCATACCCGAACCACGCGTGCTGGGCTCCGGAGCCATAGTTTTACGGTAAATCCTATCTGGGCACGAACTAAAAAGTTCGCAACTTCTTATCTCTGCCGTACCGTCAAGCTGTGGAACAATCTCCCGGCCAGTGTGTTCCCTCCTTCCTATAATATGGGGTCCTTCAAGCGTAACGTGAAGAGACATTTATGCAAGCCGGCATGACAGCGGCGACCGGTGAGGGATAGTGTGTCTCTCGGTGGTCGCCATTGTTTTTAGATTATACTGTGCTCACCATCAGGCACAGTAAAGTCACCTTGCCGTGCTACGATAAAAAAAAAAAAAAAGAGAGTGCATTATAAGAAATCTTCTTACTAATTATATTAATATGTTGAGTTCATGATAAGTCTTGGGAAATTTGCCGTCCTAAATTTGACCTGAGTATTATACTCCAGTCCAAAGTTATTATAGCAGAGTTTCAATATTTGATCGGCTTAATGCGGCTCGACGACCGTTCGACGATCATTAGTAGACTGTATTCTTCACTCCATCAGTGAACACGGTTCACTTCGTTGTTCATATTTTGTACGCATTCAGAGACGGCATCAGGCTCGAAGTGCTGAGAAAGCTGAACATCATCTGTATATAGATGGCAATTACTGAGATGTATTTTTGAAACCAAGGTATTAATGAAAACAAAAGAGAGCAAAGGAGACAATACACCGCCTTGAGGTACGTCAACAACCACATCACACCAGTCGGAAAACAATTCATTAACCTTGATACGTTGTCGACGTCTTTTCAGGTAGGAAAAGAACCACTAAATAGCTGATTGTGAAATATTAAGAAAAAAGATACGATATAATAACATATCATGATCAACACAGTTAAAAGCATTGCTAAAATCGATTATAGTTAGAAGAGTAAGTTTACTATCATCCATAGCACGGCGTACATCGTCAGTGATTTTAATTAATGTTGAGCATGTATTATGAGCCGGACGAAACCCAGCCTGAAAGCGATTTAGGATAGCGTGTTTGATTATAATATGTTGGCAGCTCGATAAGTTTAAGTTAATAATCGTTGTAGCTCGAAGAATAAATATATATTGTGCCAATTTTGAGAATGTTCCTGAAAATTATATTAGTACTAGCAGTACCCGCAGCTCCGCACGCCTTTTTTAAAATCGTATTAAAGAATTATAGTATTTTGAGACTATGTACAATTACAGAAAAGCACTTTAAAGACAATTGTAAGTACGATGCGATGAATTACTAAAAGTAACATGTAGCGTGTAAATTAGATATATAAATATAAAGAGCGTGCCAAATGAGGTTTGTCATCAGCAACACATTTGGAACCATAACCAACCATATAACTACGTCAGTGCTCACTTACACTGTATAAGGAACTATTGAAACAATAACTTAATATATTATTATAAGGATTTATATTTACATAATATTTAATATACATTGCTATTATTATAATTAAGATTTTGTGATTATACAAAAAATAAACGCTTGTCTGTTCCGCAACAAATTGTATTATGGAATTCTTTACGTAATACGTTTATAATCTACGATCTTATTAGGAAGACCTCTATATCATTAATGTTATTAATAATTATAATGCCGAATTGTAAACAATAAACCGATAATTATTTCTCTTATTAAAAATAGAGAATGTATACGCTGGTTGTAGTTGTGATAAAAAAGGTTTGATAATTCGGTGGGATGCTTTTCTGGTGATCGCTAAAAATGCACAACGGTTGGAAGGATATGGGAAAAAATAGGACTCACCTTTTAGCTGTTATCACGGTCGTAGGAGGCCTCTCTTCATTCACTGACACTTCGGTTCGCACCTTTCACTTTTATTCTCTAATTATATAAAGGAACGTTTATAATGTAATTTATTATTTAACAGTCAATCACAGAGTATAAACTAAAATTGCTTAAATTACTTTTAATAAGATCACCTATCTGCCAGTGTAAGTTATATAAAGATCAATCGAATCGTTTTCAAGATAGCACTGCGGGAGAAGCCACGGTTAACAGCTAGTATAAACTAAAATTGCTTGAATTATTTTTTATAAGATCAGCTACCCGCCAGTGAAAGTTATAAGAAGATCGATCGAACCGTTTTGGAGATAGCATTGCAGGCGACCTCACGGTTAACAGCTAGTATAAGCTAAAATTGCTTCAATTACTTTTTATAATGTCCGCTATCTGCCGGTGAAAGTTCCATAAAAACGGTCGAACCGTTTCGTAGATAGCACTCCAGGTGAAGCCACGGTTAACATCTAGTCTAAATTAAAATTACTTAAATTACTCTTTATAAGGTCAGCTATCTGTCAGTGAAAGTCCCGTGGAAATCGGTCCAACCGATTTGAAGATAGCATGGCAGACGAAGCCGCGGTTAACAGATAGTCTAATTTAAAGTAGCCTAAGTAACGCGCCGTAATTTTTTCTATCTGACAGTGAAATTCCCGTCAAAATCGGTTCAGCCGTTTTGAAGATTACCCGGAACAAACAGACAGACAGACCGACAAAAATTTTAAAAATTGCATTTTTGTTTTCAGAAGCGTGTATACTTTCATACCCAATCAGTCAAACATTTTTATTTTGATATTACATACGGACACTTCATTTTTATTATATGTATAGATAGAATAGATTACAGACGACAAAGTTTGAATAGATGCATTTTTATTATTTTTTCAAACTACTGAACAATTTTTAATAGCACTGTACACTAGTATACCTTATACACCGTAATAACAGAAAGGATATGATTTATAAAGGTGTTTTTTAAATTGACCAAAATAAAATGAGAACTGTCAAGTAAATTAGGAAAGAATAGTGCAATCTAAGAGGTATATCGGCGTGCATTTCATAAATCATTAGTGTTATACGAAGTTAATGTAAGATGTCACCATCTATTTATAAAGATTCAATCGCAGACGAAGTCGCGGGCAGCTGTTAGTATGTAACAATAAATTACTGTAAATATTATGATCCAAAATTATTAAGTTAACAAAATTTAAACCTCTGTGAACGGAATACTTTATTAAGCCTAATAAATCCCTTCAAAGTTGAAATCTCAAATTGTTTTACTGTAGCTTGGAGTTTAACTTATTGAGGTTCCAGTTAAAAAATTCTTCATGCAACCTTAGATAGTTAATTATAGTTATATTAACAAGGACGTGTCAACAATGAAGGTGGAAATTTTATATTGAAATTGTATTGTATTTACACCGTCCGACCTTATCAAATCTAAACGGGAGAAAATTCTTAACGCGTAAATAAATATGTTTATTCTGTTCATGAAAACAATTTTATGAGCTAGAAAAAATATTCACTTATAATAAAATACCCTTTCAAATATTTATTTACAGTGGGGATTACAAGAGTTTTATGTAAACATCAACAACAGTACTATGTTATGAAGACGTGATATTTTGATTATGGAAATCTGTTCTGTCGGAATTTATACAAAATCAACAAATGGATGGTGTTTATATTATATGATATCGATAATCTGCGACGCCGTTTGTCCAACTACCATAAAATTTGTTACACCTAAATGTTTTTTTGAGCTGAAAGTCTTTGTTCTTCACTGGAGCGGAGTCATCTCGCAGCGTAATTAAAATAATGATCATAGTTTCTTTTACATATAAGCTGTGATGAATATTGCTTATAAATTAAAAAGTTTTTTTTTATTACGTGGGGAAATCCCTTATGGATACGCCACCCCGCGTGGGTGAGAGAGGGTGGGTGGGTTATGTCCGACTCGCACGGACTAAAACCCGGGATCGGGATAACGTACCACACAACTTGTAGGACAACGTGGCTGTTAAATTATATAGATATGAACTAACCAACAGAAATTTCAAATTAGATGGTTAGTTAACATTCCTGATGACCACGTTAAATATGTTTCAGAAATTATTAGACGTTGAACAGTTCATCCATTTAACTCTGTTATAGTATTATAAACGTGGATCTCAAATACTCAACAGACACAATAATTCTTTTCATCAACTTCCATTTATTATGGCTGAAGATTTGACTGTCAATTTCTCGTATAATAATTAAAAATAATAATAACGAAATACAATACGGCTATCGATGCCGTCTTTCCAGAAAATTAAATAAAAATGTATCTCATCAAAAACATAAATGTGAAATAAGAGCCAAGTTCAATATTATGATGTGTGCCTTGGGTATGACTTCAATGACAAAATAAGTGAGATCTAAAAACATGTCAAGTTCAATGGTCAGTCCTGAAATCTATTGATAAGAACATAAAATATTTTATAACAACTTAAAATGTCATTTCTCCTTATACCTTAGTATAATATATTGAAGCCTAAGGTCTACCTTGCCTTGTTCGAATATAAGAATTACATTATTTACCGATATTATATATATATATATATATTTAGCCAGATATCAATTATTAGAGAATACAGATTCCATACCGCCCACTTACATATTAATACATAACATATTCTTACCTTCCTTTATATCACTTTTCCAGTTACCCACGTACTTATCAAATAATGAAATTTCTGAACATCACTCAAAGCAGAATTTTCGTGTACAAGTGAAGTGAACAGATCTTTGAACGCAGGCCACCCTTCATAACTGCTGTTAAAAGTAGGAATATGAATCTTCGGCAAATACGTAACTACGCTATGGGTGTTGGTTTCAATGTAGGTAGCATCAGAACCGTGTGGTTTATTTGTACTAAGACCTTCAAGCAAATCCTTTAGGTCACCTTGTAACACGTTGTACAAATCATCATAAACATAAAATTCCTCTTTTGAAAAAATATGTAATTGCGGCCTTTTGCGCTCTGGGCGTTAATTTTACTAATTCATCGTGTGATGTTTTAAAAGCTTTCCAGTATTCATTTATAGTGACAATTCGTGCCTCGACATATCCTTTTATTAAACGTACCTTGGGAGTTTTCTTCAAATTTGATTGTGCATTAAGCAACATTTCGGCGTGGTCTTCCAAAGTCAAAAGTACATTCTGTTGTTCCGTTGTAGTAGCCATTGTAATGGTAATGTAGTAACTTTAATCAGACTGCTTTTATTTATGTTTTATTCACTGAATTTCTTTGAATAGTACATAATGAAAAAATATGACAGTTCACCGTGTCGCTCGTTCAATAATTATTTCCTTTTTATCCGGTTCGTTTGGACCGTATGGTGGATGTAATAAGATTTACTTTTGTAAGTGTAGGTTAAAATAAAAGAACGTGATGTACATTGCAAGATGTATTGACGACTGAATATAATGACAATGACATAAATATACTTTTCTTTTTGGTTTAAGCCAGATATCAATTATTAGAGAATAGAGATTCCAATATATAATAATAATAACTCACAGATAATAACGTATTTGTATTACGTATTTTAATAACGATAATTACGTACGAAAGTCTACTATACTCTTAGTTATAAGTACTATAACTGATAAATTTGGATTAAAAAAACAATTAATGGAGGTATTCCACTCGTTATATATTCACGTGAATAGCTTCAAATCCACATAAAGAGCGGCTGTTATCAATTTTGATTGCTTATTATTACATTATGGGCACTATAAAAAGTGTTCCTAGTAGAACCAATTAATTGAAAAATTATGATAAAATGATAAAAGTTTACTAGTTTCTTTATATTCGCTCAACTACCAATCTGGATGTCAAATTTGAACTTTTTAGGGCATCTGGAACTGGGTTAGAATTTTGGTTTATAGGTCAGTCAGTGATAAAAATGACGATTTTTGGACGTTAATATCTAAATAACTGTTTAAGGTGCGTCTATGAAATATGGAGGACATATGTATCTCGCAAGTCTCGATATATGAAATGATACCAAATTTGACATTTTTATGTGAAATATTTTTTTAGTTATGGGAGGTCAAATGTGGCTCCAAATATTTCGTGTAATATTACATACGGTAACGCGCGTTCGCCAAGCTTGAACTTGGCTTGACACGCTATCGCGTGTCTTTATCATAAACATATGTGTCATATGTTTATTATCACAAACAAATTATTACTGTGATTGAAAATTATGATAAAATCAATTTTAACGTTTATATATATTTTTGTAGTTAATAATTCAAGTTTACTTCTAACATTAAAAAGTATCATTACGTAGTATAAAACAAAACCCTCTACCGCGTCTGTCTGTCTGTTCGCGATAAACTTAAAAATTACTCAAAGGATTTTCATGCGGTTTTCACCAGCAGATAAAGTGATTCATAAGGAAGGTTTCTGTATAAAATTTGTCAAAGATTTTTTTATAATCAAAGCGAGACGACGTTTTCCGGACCCGTTAATTATTAATAAAATAAGATTATATATTATAGATTTATAGACCATAATTTTTTTATTAAATTGATTCTCCCAGGTCATTTAGTGTTTAATTTATCATTATTTTCTTTTATACATAATAAATATATTTTATCGTTACATTTCCAATTTAACTCTATCAACTTGATATTTTATAATGTAAACTATATATAGACTCTATAGCGAACGTCTACGAAAAAGGAAAAGGAACTCCGTTCCGACCGGGATCCAAAGACCACTGATGCCTTTTTTAAACATATAAATATGCTTGCTTGATCAATAAACGGGGATTCGTAAACTTGCCGCCAAAGCGTTTACCACTCTACACAAACATAATCAGATATTTTATTTCTATATTAAACCTTCTGATATTAGTAACGTGGTAGTTACGCTGCCACATCTAGCTAAAATATGTAAAATTAAAACATAAAAAACTTCAACATAAGTGAAGGCTTACAGTCAATTATTATAATGTATAACACATTTGAAATAACTTCAAAGCAATTATTTTTAATGATTGCTCCCAGATGTATTGATCAGAATATCTATTTCAATAATAATTCAGTATGTACAAAGCGAATTGTTGTTGTAGGTAACGCCCCTACGCGTAACGTCAGCTCCCTACTTATTAAAAAAGGATTTGCTTTAAAAAAATGCTATTTAAAAAAGACTAGAAAGCGACGCCTTCTAATTGCCACGAGTCGTTTGAAAAACTTCAGTATACTTTGATTTCACCATGATACATGTCAAAGACCAGCAAATAAAAGTCTTATAAAAATAAATAAAAGGGGTTTAAATTTTTTGGTGAAATGGCATAAAAATTAAGCCCAGATTGTGTCACATTTTTAAGTGAAACACACAAAAATCTGAGTAATTATTGAATATGAGTCGGGTCTCGGGAATTTCTCGAGAATGAGTTTATGAGAGCCGTAATAGACTTGTGTCTGAAATAGAGACGTCTCTTTAGTGTGTTAGATTAGATTGGGGAAGACAAAATATGGTTGAGTTCAACCCCACTAAAACGCAAGTATGTACCTTCACCGCTAAAAAGACCCTCTTCGACGCAATTCCTATCTTTCAGGGAGTCCCCTTAGTCGCCAAGCCTAACATCAGTATCCTGGGTGTCGATATATCAAGCAACGTTCAGTTTGGTGGTCATTTGGAAGGCAAAGCAAAATTGGCCTCAAAAAAATTAGGTGTTCTTAACAGAGCAGGACGGTACTTCACACCGGGTCACCGCCTTCAGCTCTATAAGGCGCAAGTTCGTCCACACATGGAATTTTGTTCCCACCTCTGGGCCGGAGCACCTCAATGTCACCTACTTCGTCTTTACCGAATCCAACGTCGAGCGGCTCGAATCATCGGCAACCAGGTGTTTTACTTAAGGACTCTTAAGACACTCAGGCGCTTCGTAGGGACGTTGCGTCGCTTTGCATCCTCTACAAGATCTACCACGGAGAACGCTCTGAAGAGCTGTTTGGACTGATACCTGCTGCTGAGTTCCGTAGCAGAACGACTCGTCACGGACAGAAATTCCATCAGTGTCATCTCGATGGTTGGAAGTCGTGCACTGTGCGATTCTCACGTTCGTTTTTTTCCGCGTACGACAGTTCTCTGGAATGAACTAGCAGCGGCAGCGTTTCCGGACCATTACAATCTGCCTTTTTTCAAGAAAGGAGCCTACTCCTTTCTCAAAGGACGGCAACGCATCTGTGATTCTTCTCGTGTCACAGGTGTCCATGAACGGCGGTGATCACTTACCGTCAGGTGACCCACATGTTCGTTTGCCGATAATGGTATAAAAAAACCTATTGACAATTTGAACATATTATATCATCATAATAATATCTTTAAGTCATTGTTTCATTAGTTCCTTATACAGTGTAAGTGAGCACTGAGGTAGTTATGTGGTGGATTAATATGTTGCTGATGATAAGCCTCATTTGACACACTGTTAGTGTTTACATATCTAATGTATACGTTACATGTTACTGTACGTGGCGTGCGTGTCGTACTTACAATTGTTTTTAAAGAGCATTTCTATAATTGTACATGGTCTTACAATTTTATATTTCTTTAATACAATTTAAAAAAACGCGTGCGTAGCTGCGGGTACAGCTAGTACATAATATAAAATCATACCGTTTAAATAAAGAAACATTAAAATCAATCGAAAATTGTAGTTCCTCGGATTCGTCGTACATTATGAAATGAACGTTAACAAATTTTTAAACGTACTAATTTTAATTAATTTGTTGTTAGTCATTTCTTGATAATCTTTTTTTGGAGTTATACTTCTTTTGGCGCGTTAGGGAATAATAATGAGAGTAAATTTTTACGATGCGCGCGCACACCGTCACGAATAAGCGTCGCCCTGATGTTAGCTATAGTTAACATTTTGTTTCTTTGTATTAAAACTTTCAATGTATTAAATATCTTTTTTCTATTGTTAGTGTCGTTTTTTCTACAAACGTAGAATAAGGCGAAAGATAAAATTGTTGAAAAGATCTTTATCTTGTTACGCCAAAGAAGTATAACTTCTAACGCGTGTACGTACACACACACTTTTTTTATATCATAGCAGGCAAACGAACAGGTGGGGCACCTGATGTTAAATGATCACCACCGTCCATAGACACTAACAACACCAGGGGAGTCGAAAGTGCGTTGCCAGCCTGTGTTTGGGGGATAGGGAGGGAGTGGGGATAGGAGAGGGAGGGGAGAAGAGGGTAGTTGGGCCTCTGCAAGCACTGTTACTTCACGTCGGTTTTCTATGAGAGGGTGGTACTACCCCGGGCGTTTCGACCCATTCATGCTGAAACCAGTAAGAGCTTCAGCGTGGCTCTACCACCTACAAATCTTACATTCCATAGTAATAAATTAGAACTACAAAGGTCACTTATTGAGGTAATGCTCGCGGAAGCGGCCAATGACTGAACGAAAATAATGTACGCAACTACATTCCTACGTAATGCACATATTTCTTCTTAATAGAGATTACGTGATTGTATAAAAAATTATACATTTGTTATTTATTTAAGATAACAACGAGATTTAGACTATGACAATGCAACATCTTTGACAAATATAAGGCAATTATTATAGTGAACGTTACTTTGCACTTCAGCCTGAAATAGATTGACCGCTATCACATCTTATTGCAACAAAAAACGTTTGATTCTATTTTTCCGAGTGTATCTGATAAAGTTGCACTTGAAACTAGTAATAGAGAGAGTGTGATTTATTGCGAACCCAGTACTTTAGCGGTGATGCGTGTTCATACAAAATCCGATATCAAATATATATAAGAGTTATTGAGTTATGTAAGCTTAGTACACATATATGTTTCAACTACTCATATATGTATGAATAGTTAGCTTAGCTTAGGTTAGCTCATATAGGTCGCGAATTGCATGTATCAGGCAACAGCCAAAGCCGAGTTGTGCCGCGCACCCTTGAGCTAGTTGTCAAATAAAATCGGCTGAGTGCCTTAAGCGCTCGCCTTAGTAGTCCGGTGAAGCTGTTAAGACCTTGCTTGGTCAATAGCTTAGTCAGTTCGAAAAAAAAAGTGTTCATACAAACAGACAGGCATTTCTAAAAATGATTGAAAAATATTACTTATTCTTTGACACCTGCAATAATTTTGTTCACAAAACTCGAAAAAGTACAGACACGTTAGACTTACATTCTTATAATATGTATAGCATATTACAAATTTTTAAATAAAATTAATAGATGAGGTTTACAGTCAGTTAGAGCATTATATTACATTATACTAAATGTTTTGTCATAAAATAAATTGGTAAAATATCCGAGTTCAACGTTGAGGGCTTTTTCCTGTGAGAATCGTTCCTGATGAACATATTTTTATATGTACCTAAATAAATGACGAATATCGCAACGTTTTTGATCTAGTCACATGATTAAATAAAACTAACAATGACAAAAAATAAACCAATTTCACTTGAAGATACTTGCGAATCGACTTAATTGATCGAAACAACGAAATATTCAATCAATAAAAAGTAGATTAAAGGGCACAACAATTAATTTTTTGTGAGTCCATAATGTAAATAACTTATTGTTAGATCAACTACTGATTAAATAGTTAAGTCTCTGCGCATATTTAATAAGTTCCCAATTTCAATTAAATTAACAGCAAAGTAAAGGAAATGATTTTAACTAAATATCGAGAACGATTTCAAGTAGTCCACTAAACTAAGTAACAAATTAAACAAGTACGCCTTACGTATGAAGATCATTAAATACGTATAGGCATTGAGATGTTGCGAAATTTTATTAGATAATAAAATTTGATACACAATAAGCAATATTAAATATTAATTTTAGTGTAAGTTAAAATAATAACTAAACTTACATATCAGGTGTATCGCTCATTGTTGCACTGATCTTTGCCGCCTAGAGGCTGCGCGTAATGCTGGCGAATGATACAGACAGACTGAAAATTCGAGCTTCTGTCTGGAGTCTGTCTACGTGGGTAGAAAGTTGTTTACGAAAAACCTAGCTAATTCGTGTTTACCTCATATTATTGATTTTCCACCAACGTAAAACCCTAGCTGTCAATTTTAAGCTGGCCAACAAGTCTATATATATATATATAGACGTGAGAAGAAATATTAAAAAGGAAAATGAAAAAATACACGATAAACCTAAACCAGGCTCTATAAGGAATGTGAGACGTGTTGTATAGTAATCGTAAGCTAGTAGAACGCGCAATACCACCCAGTGATGTAATCAGTTGTGTCCTTTGTCTGAAAATTCAGTTCTAATCTAGTAAAACTTTATTTTCATTATTACAAATGTAATAACTCCTTTGGAAACGAGACAATTATTACAATGTCAGATTCGTATCAAGTTAATACTATGCAGAGTAATAAGACAATTATTTATTTATCTAATTAAAATCAAAATACCCTTTATTTTCATGGATTTAGACCCTGAGAAGGCGCTTATGAAAGTCAATGCTAACACCGGTTCGGAAAACAACGCAGTCATCGAGAAGAACCAGCAAGAAACTTAATCTCTTCAAGTTACATATTTTTACAAAACAAATAGTTAATTCGTTTTTAGTGAACGCACAGAGAGGAGTATTATTTCCAGACGTCATAATCGTTCACATATTGATTCTCCCTGTAATAATAGCCTTTAGATATTAAAACACGCTTGACATGGTTCTTGAACTCGGTATCCGACAAATCGTTAACGTGTTTTGGGATTTTGTTGTAAAACCTAACACTATTACCTATCACATGCTATAGTGGCCATATCCAGACACACCGACAGCTGTGTCTACTATACCGACGTGACTGACGACGCAGTTAGTAGGTTCATCTATCGGGCCATGGACGCTCCGACTCGGGATATTGTGGATTATAACCCCTAAAGTATCAAAATGAAACAGCCATAAAGGCAATAACGTCTTTAAAAAATTCGTTATAAAATAGTTAATAGTTAAATGAACTCATAAAAGTAAACAAATAAATATATAAAATAACTAGCTGACCCGTGCAACTTCGTCTGCACCAAATCGGTTGTTACCGGTTTCAATTGTATTTTTAAACGCAAATAATCTTAAAAAACCTAAAACCCGATTGCAGTGACATATAGCACTTCCAATTGTGAATCGAAACTATTCAGGGACTTACTAAAACATATACCCAGTTGGTATGTGAGAAATCTTTTAAAATAAGCCTAGCACTTGTTCGCAGCTTTACTTAAAAGTCCAATGAAAATAAAAATTAACCTACATATATTGCCGATAAATGTCTTCCCTGTACCCCTTGTAACTTCATCGCTTAACATACTGTAAAAATTAAACTTAATCTATATTAAATTTCCATTTTCTTTTAGTTGTTTGTTTTATAAGAATTTGTAAAGTATACGTGAAATCTGCATTCAATCTTAATTTTTTCAAATTTATTTTACTTTTGACATATAAACCACCATTTTCACTGAGATACTGAACTTGGGATAATATACCTTTCTAACAGTGAAAGATTTTTTTAATCACATAAGTGGTACCAAGGATTCGTCGAAACATAACTTTACCACTCTTTGTAATATTAGTATAAATATAACATAGTATGGTAACTGCAAACACCTCAACTGATTATTTTAATCCTAGATTCACAAACCTGAACCCAACTACTTCAAGACTAAACAATATTTAGAAAAATAAATTTGATCTAATTAATATCGAAACAACACACGTACTGATAGAACTCTAATTGAGATTCATCTTCTACAATG
>MU159678.1:0-24680 GCA_015888305.1 Antheraea pernyi
CGCGTCATGACATGCCAGTAAGCGTGACCTGCCGTATTGCACTTGCTTACTTTACGTTAGACTAGAGATGCTTAGTGTAGCGGCCTGTGTAGATCTAATATTGATATTTTGTATTGAGATTGCGCATTATATGTTTGATGAATTAATAAACTGTATAAAAATGTATATAATTCTTGCTCCGTGTGCGAATAGATGTGAAAACCAGACGAATGTTAATAATTTCAACATATCTTTATATATAAATTTCTTCTGTGCCTGTGTATGTCACTGAACTCCTTCTAAACCGCTGAACCGATTTTAATAAAACTTTGTGTGCGTGTGGATCCGAGAATGGTTTAGATTCATAATTGGACCCGGTAGGTGGCGTTGCGGTTGACTTTTAGGATTTTTTTTATTATCAAGGCAGGACAACGTCCGCCAGGTCCGCTAGTAAATTATAAAACTTTAGATATTGTAATTACACACTATAGTTAGTTTAATAATTTAAGAGAGAACAAAGTTATATTATTGTTTTGAGTTTTCCCTTCTGCTGGCAGTCATTATTACTGCCCAGACGTTTTTTTTACTTGTCTAGCACTGTTCAACCATGATCAGTAGTAAGACAAACTTATAATCAAACCAAGAATGTAGAGTTTATATTGCCGTATGCGCCATATTGTTTTTTTCAGTTGACATGGCTCTGTATAGACTAGTTTCTTACGTATTCTTCTTAAAAATAGGATTGTTTTTCGAACCGGTTGTAATGTTTTTTAAGATCATATTTGAAGATAAAATTAAACAAATATACTGATTTTTGAAAGCAAGTCACTTTTATTATTACAACATAAAAGCCTATTCAGTAACATATAAATGCTCTCTGAGCATTGCAATACTATTGAAGAGAACTCACTACCCTATCAGTCCAACTTGGTGGTGTACAATGGCAACATGACGGGCTCTCGACAGTATTGGACAATCGTCAGATCAATCATGGAAACTATTACATATTATTATTATTGACGTTAATTATCTCTTTGGACATAATAAACTATAATTCTCATGATGTGATACTGATTGAATTAATGAACTATAATGTGTACATGACGAGCTCTCGACAATATTGGGCAATCGAGAGATCAGTCATGTAGGTAATTACATACTGATGTTAATTTACCTATTGGACATAATAAACTATAATTTCCATGATGTGATACTGAATCAATTAATCGTGTATAATATGTACATGACGGACTCTCGACAGTATTTAGACAATCGTGAGATCAGTCATGTAGGCTATTACATATTTATGTTAATTATCTTATTGGACATACTAAACTATAATTTTCATGTGATACTAATTCAATTAGTGGGGTATACTATGTACATGACGGGCTCTCGACAGTATTGGACAATCGTGAGATCAGTCATGTAGGCTATTACATATTGTCATAATGTAATACTGATTCAATTAATCACAAAACCGTCGCCTCACGGTTCAATAAGGTATTTATTTATGGGTATTTGTGGTATTTATTTATCATTACTTATATCCTAAATTACAATGTTTTCGTAACATATTTCTCAATTTATGATTTTTAAATTGATATATGTTCGTACATCATATAAAAATAATAAAACAGCATTGTAACAATGTAGCTTCTAAAATATATTGGTAATTAGTAGTCCGGTGAAGCTATAAAGACATTGCCAGGTCAATAGCGTAGTCGGTTCGTAAAAAGAAAATTGTTAATTATAATGAGGTAAGTACTTCCGACATAATCAAACTTTGATTATATTTGTTATGATGTATTCACAAATGGTATTTTGTTTTTTACAAAATATCCCATATTATTTAAAATTAATCACAGTTATTATAATGCTACCAAAATTTAAATTATTACATAATTATCACATTTATATTTAGTGCTAAAATATAGGTAATTTGTTTTTACCATGAAAAATTATATAGTTCGAATTTCACCCTTAACTTATCCTACCTGAATTAGACTGAGTGTCGTCGAAGAAAAAATCATCATCGTCCGCATCATCATTGCGTTTGTCAACCGGCGGCGATCTGTTTATACGTTTTCTTGGCATTTTTATTAATTTTTTTTTAATTATTGCACTAAATTATCACTTCATATTTTTCACTGCACAAAAATATATACGATTTCAGGAATTTTGAAATTAAACACGATGTGCTATAAGTCAAGGGTGAGTTACCCTCTTGTCTTTTGGCGTGACGATATTCATTTGAGATGCGCCGGCGCAAGGCGGGCGGCATCGTTACCGTATTGGGCGGCGCTTGCTCTCGCCCCTCCCGAACACGCTTCGAGATTATATTTTGACAAATAAACGATGATTTTGTACATAAATAACGGTATGAACTACAGAACTTTGAGCGCTTTTTTTCATTCAGAGTACGAATTTGATATGATCTCATTTTTAAAGAATTATTTTGATGTATTCCCTAATAGACTATAGAACCTAGAGAAATCAACAGCTTTGAATCAGATGCTTTTTTGCAGATTAAAAGTCAGTCAAGCCTTGAGGTCGTGAAACTGTAACAAAAACTATAAGCATTTGATGGTTAATTTTTAACTTGAGTATAGTAGCTAACCACGCAAGCATTTGAAAGTACCATAGGTTTTTCCACGATACTTTTCATCACTGAAAACTCAAATTTACAGCCGGATACCAAATACTTCAAGTAAGATTTAATTTATTATTTGAATAGTAAGCAAGTGATACCTAGCGAGTCTATTTTACAGTAAGTGCCTTTTTGGTTTTGACCTAAAATGAAATCCTGTGTTCAAGTAACCTGCAAAGATAACTTTCAGCTTGTACTGAGTTATGCGCCATTTGTAATGTTACTGTGACGCATGGTGCGTTATCTATATTGTACATTCTATTCTTTCCTCAAATATTATAATATATGTTGATTGTAAAGGCCATGGGTTACCAATATGAAGTTAACTTCTTTTTGTCTGTTTGTATGGCTATCCTGAAATCAAAAACGGCGTGACCGATTTTTATAAAGTCTACACAGGAGGCTTATGTATTTCCTCATATAAAAATATCAAAAATATTTTTAGGAAATGTGAAATTAACAATGCCAAAATAAGGTTTATTTAAACTGAGCCAAATTGAATTAAAGAAAATTAAAAAAATAAGAGAGATTTAAAGACATTAGCAACTTTAAAAAGACAAGAATTGAATTGAAGATAAATTTAATTATTTATTACAAGTAATTACAAACGCGTGCGGAACCACGGGCATAGTCTAATGCATATATTTGTAATAATATCTGCAATTATTTTGCAAGCCATAAATGTGGTAAAAATATTGAAAATAGGATTAATTTGAGAGTTATAAAGAATATTGAAAATATTGAAAAGCTATAGAAATATTAATTTGATATAATAAAAATATATAATTAATTTTAAGCTGTACAACTCTAGTGAAATTAATTCTAAACTATAATGTAAAGTTTCAATGAGGTGTACTCTTCCTTAGTCATTGTGGATTGGAGTGTTTACCAACTGTAGGTACTCATGAAATGAATTAATTACTTAAAATTAATTTACCTATTTCTAATGACTTTCGCTTGTTATATTATGATATACAATCATATCGTTTTACAAAATTAGTGATAGAATCCGAAGAATGTGAAAAGATGTGCGTAGCACGAGTGTAGGGATCTCACAGCTCTTCGTATAAAGTATTATGTGTCACGGAAGTGTGACCTTCGCGGCACTCTGTCAATCTTTTTGTCTCCTTGTCACGGCGCTAATTGCTTTATATTTTTGACGTTTCGTTTTTAACACAAATATTATATTATTGTCCTTATTTTTTCATATATCTTACTATCTTATGCTCGCAACTTCGCTCGGGTTAATGTAGATTTGATATATCCCCGGGAACTTCGATCAACAATAACTAGATATCGGGTCGGCGCGAAAAATACGTCTCGGTAAATAACAGCTCACTTGAATTGTTTGCTCTTATTTTGTTTAGTTTGTTTGAAACACAGCCAATGTAAGCCCGTTTCACATGCCGCAGTGTATTCACTGATGCGAAAATAATACCCGAAAAAGCAAATTAACGGCCGGAGTATCTTACTTTCGCTATATACATGTTGAATAAGTTATATTTTAAGCTTTAAACTAACAAATAATATCAAATTTTGAACATAATTACCGATTTTAAATCTGTGATACAAATGTTTGGCCTCGCCACGCACAAAAACGCACAATAACGGGAAAACGTACTTTATTCATTACGTGTTAAGGTTGAATTCACACTAAATGTTGTTTATGTTGTCTTTTCATTTGTGAGGGGAATAATTTATTGCTTTGCTCGTTTTATCGTAAGTATTAGATAATATTTTGAACATTTGTGACTTTATTACTAGGTGTTATGGTTGTAATTAGGTTGAACTTAAAACTGTTTTAAAACTTTTTTTCTCCCTTTCTTAGTAAACAAATAGCTACACATAAGTATATATTTACGCGGACAGCATTTAGCTTCGATTTTGTACGTGACCCTTTATCTAGTTATTGTTAATCGAAATCCGGGAACAATTTTTTTGGATTATAGGTACACTAGGTCGTTTTCTGGCCCTCTGGCAACGTGTATCCAAAATGTAAAGATAATCGATTAAGTAATTAAGACGTGATAGCTTAACAAAGAAAAAAAACTCACATTCATATTTCATATTGATATTATATAGGATTATACATAATAATCATTACACGGATTATGATGATTGGTGTCAAAAAGCTATTATACGGTGAATCAATATGTGAACGATGGTGATGTCTGGAATTGACTCCTCTCTATGCATCCACTAAAATATGTAACGTATAATGTATTGGAAATATATATATGTTAAAAAGATGTACCCGATTGAGTTTCTTGCCGGTTCTTCTCGATGACTGGATTGTTTCTATCTATCTATGAAATAGAAAAAATAAATAAAAAATAGATCTATTTGAGACTATTGTTAATAAGTGATAAAGTTTAGCGTTCGTGGCAATGGCATCAAATCATACAATAAGTTTAAGTTAGGAGTATAGGAAAACATCGTGACGAATCCGTAGCATGGTGGTAAGGCTTTACTACCTGGCTAACTACTCCTCTGTCATCGAGCACTAAATATGTTCCGTTAGCTGAATTCGAAAGCCGGTCTTCCTGTAGATTTAGCATGTAAGCTTAGGCCATATAATCGTTCAACATCATGCGAGATTGTACCTAGTCCTTCCCTAAAACCTATAAAATATATATATATATATACTAGCGGGCCCGGCGGACGTCGTCCTGTTTCGATTTTCAAAGATAATAAAATTCAACCGGAATGCCATCTACTGAGTCCAATTGAATCTAAACCACTCTCGGATTCACTGGAACACGCACACAAAATTTCATCAAAATCGATCCAGCCGTTTAGGAGGAGTACAGTGACATACACATGTACAGAAGAAATTTATATATACTCGTATATATATTGTCAATAGTTCGAGTATCTACTCAGTACGATATTTAAGCGAATTTTAATTTGCAATCGGTACAGTGACTAAGCTCCACACAAACAAGTTTACTGTAATATAACATTAGTATGGATTATGAAAGAAAATTGTGATATTAATATTTGCTAATGGCTTTTTTGACGTGATGACGTATTATAAATCGATGAACGCCGGCTACACGCACGAAATAGTATGACTCATTGTCGCGTTCCGCCTGAACCGAGCGTGCAAGTGAAAGCGCGGAACAAGTGACGCATCTATCTCTCTGCCACTCCATCGGCCGGTGCGTCCGAGTCGTTATCACGTAAAATTATCGTCCATAAACCGACTTTACAGACAACCAATTTTTTTTTACAATTATTCTTCATGCTGATATATTAAGCACTAACTGATTCCCGTCCGCTTCGTTGTGCGTTAAAAAATTTCAAAAAGTCAATCAAATACTAGCCTAGAACTATCGTGAAAAAATTCCACATCGAATAGTCATAATTATATGCCGATAAGTTTCAATAGTTTAGACGTGGTCAAAAGAACTGTTTTTCATTATATATATAGATAAATTCCTAATCCGAACCTCAAAGCAATAATATGTATGATGAGCTAAATACATTTTACGTTTAATTTCATGTTCACAAATATTTTAGTTCGTCACTCCTAATTGAGGAGGTGATCAAGTACCACGGCGCGGTCCGCCTGAGAGGTGTTAGACGGATTGCTCCAAATAGGATGCATACAGGGTTGTCATTTAAACTTCTCTAATTTTTTAATTTATTTTCTGTCATACTCATCCATAATACATAATTCTGTCATACATAATAAACTTATTAAGAAATATATTAGACTATTTTGTATATCACATTTCTATTGGAAACTATTTTATGACCGACAGATACATATACAAAATAAATGCTCTCGCATATACATATCGTCGTATTTATAATTCCTAGTGGTCCTCCAGTGGCCGAAATTCTTTTCTTTTTTTTTCTATCACATAGGTGGCAAACGAACAGTTGGGTCACCTGATGTTAAGTAATCACCACCGTCCATGGACACTAACAACACCAGAGGAGTCGCAAGTGCGTTGCCACTCTTTGGGGGAAGGGTTTAGGGGAGGGAGACGGAGAGGAGAGGGGAGGGGAGGTGGGCCTCCAGCGCTCTCATTGACCGAACGAAACGCAACAATGCAAGCACTGTGTTACTTCACGTCGCTTTTCTATGAGAGGGTCGTACTAGCCCGGTTGAGCCGACCCATTCATGCTGAAACCAGTGATAGTTTCAGCGTGGCTCTACCACCATCGAAATTCGAGAACAATAATGACTTTTTAGATATTATTATCTGTATTGAGTATTGTACACATATTATAAATTGTACACGTAGGGAGTGTGATTTATGATGGATAGAGATTTACAAACCACATATAAAAGTTTAGTCTCATTAATGGTACGAAAAAAAAACTACAACTTTTTATTTATCTATTTTATTTTATTGGTCTAATCTAAAGTTCGTCAATAAACACAAAATTAAATAAACAATACCGGTTGAGAGACAAAGAAGGAAGATGTTCTTGTTTTGCGTTTGTCCATTTGTATATAGACTATTTAAATTGTTCTTTCTCTAATATTTTCCTACTGTAAAATCTAGCTGTATAGCTATATATAGTATAGCTCGTGTTTATCACACAGTAGCACATTTCGTTTCGTAAATTTTGAATGAGTAATATTGTTATGAACCTGTTTATAAACTATCAATTGGGGATTTACGTACATATCTTATGTAATTTTTATTTTTTTTAATCGGTAATGCTGCCTTTGAAGTGTATCCAAATATGCGGACAAACGAGAAAAAAATAATTGCAGATAACATATCCTTACTTCTCTAATTAAAGAATAATGATTGTTTTTAACTAACTTTACTTTGTTGTTAATTATTTTGTGCATCGAGTAGCGTATAAACTTCAGGCATGTTCTGTTTGCCTATAATTAAACTATATATTTCGAATATCTTGTTATATAGTTCTGCTATAGAAATATTTTACCACAGTGTGCAAACTTAATTAAAAAAAACTTGAAAAGAGATTTAAAGAAACAAAACGATTTCATTAATAACCAATAGTAAACATGATTACTATACATAAAAAAAATATATACCAATGGCACCTTTAATATCTTATATGCTATAAAATCTTAGCAAAAGTACACAGATCACTTTACCTTAGTAAAAGAATAATAAAACTTGTCATTGTAGTTTCAAAATAAAATCGCACAAACAACATAAATATACTAGCGAAACAGAAATCCATATTATATTCGAAATCAGTTGAAATATAGTGAGAAGAAATAAAATGTTAATTGCTCATTCAATTGTGATTTTGCTCAAAGGATCAACCCTACATTGTCCAGGTGGCAGATATCAAAGCATTGAATTTACCGCTCCGACGAAAAACGATTCGTTTTAAGCGCCATCCAACGAGACTTACTGCGATGCGGTACCTACTGTTTTCTTAACAAATATTATTCTTTGCTCCACTTACACGTATATCCAAACTATAAATTGATATCGTTGTTTTTCTTTTATACAAACATTATTGATTAGTATAAATATTTAACTATTTATTACAATGGTACGCTAAACTAATAATAAAATTAAATGTATGACATTACATTTAGCATTAACTCACATCGGTACAAAATAGCAAAATATAAAACACTAGCGGGCACGGCAGACGTTGTCCCGCCCTGATTATATAACAATCCTTGACAAATCATATACCAAAATGTTCTTCATGAATTTCATTACTAATGTACATGTAATATGTACTGGTGAAAACAGCATGAAGATCCGTTCAGTAGTTTTTGAGTTTATCGGGAACAGACAGACAGACAGACGCAGTAGAGGACTTTGTTTTATACTATGTAATGATAAAGAGCACACCAATTTTTGGTAGAATCTTAATAGTCTTATTAGTGACTTTTATTTATTATTTATGACCTTGAGTCATTTGACTCTATATTTTATAATATTGGTGGCATCTTAAACCTATAATTCGGTCACCGGACACAAGTGAAATCGATAAGAAATGATAACCACAGACCATAAATTGTGAGATAACCCTTGAAAGTTCTAATAAGGTTTTTGGCAGTATCTTAGTCTGTTATGTAGGGGCTTTTATATATTTTTTTTATAGTAGCACGGCAATATGACTATACTATGCCTGATGGTAAGCACAGTACAATCCAAAAACAATGGCGACCACCGAGTGACACACTATCCATCGCCGGTCGCCACTGTCATGCCGGCCTGCGAAATGCTGGATATGCACAGGCTGATCCCGAAACGCGACCCGCAGAAGCGAATCACTATGACGGGCTTTTTCGCCATATACATGGTGGTTGCGACCCAGTCAGGCTGTAAAACCCTACCACACCGCTTTCGCCATTGCCTCGTTCGTTATTCAGCAGGGTGCACCACGTGCAGGTGAAGTTGGTTTGAGTGTCTCAAGTGTTAGATGTTATTCGACACCCCTTACACCCCATGCATAATCTTATGTTATTTGACTCTATATTTGATAAAATTGGTGATGTTTTACGTGATATAGTTCGTTTATTGTGCAGAAGCGAAATGGATGTGTGATAATACCGGATGTCACAAAAACTCCATGGTAAGTATTTGCAGAAAATTTGTGACGATTTAAAGGTTGATAAATAAACTAATTGTACCAAATTTCGAAATAGATATTAACTGATTTACATATTCGTTACAGGTTATTGTTCTATTGGTTGGGATGCAATCTGGTTTCACGAAATTTTTCTGTTTTTTATGTCTGTGGGACAGCTGTGCAGTTGACCATCATTATTTGAGAAAGGTGTGGCCGAGTTGTACCCATTATGAACGAGGACAACAAAACGTGTCCTCTATACCACTTGTGGACCCACAAGACGTTTTATTGCCACCTCTTCATATTAAACTTCGCCTTATTAAGAACTTTGTCAAAGTGCTCAATCTCGAAGGACTGGCTTTCCAGTACTTAATCAAATTGTTTCCAAAACTGTCATAAGCAAAATTCAAAGAAATATTAAAAAAATATTAGTCGGACCTGATATTCGAAAACTAATGCTTGATGCAAACTTTACAAAATGTTTCTCAAGCCTGATGAAGCAGCATGGGCATCGTTTAAATGTGTTGTTCACATCTGTCTGGGTAACCACAAATCACCGGATTATAAACAAGTAATCGACAATTTTTTACAAAATTACCACAAGATTATAGCTCGAATATACATTTTCTGCATTCACATATTGTTTTTTTTCCCACAAAACTTGGGCGACACGAGCGACGAGCAAGGAGAGCGGCTACATGAAGACAGCGAAAATCGAAAAGCGATACCAAGGATTTTGGGACGAAGGCATGATGTGCGACTACTGTTGGACCCTAATGCGTGAAACAGATCCCAAGCAGTATAAAAGACAAAGTTCAACCTTTGTTCATATCTGATTTATACTTTTTAATTCAATAAATAGTGGCCAGAAATGGTAAAATAATGAACTTATTAGATATTTTGAAAATTAGAACCCATTTAAAAAAAATGCTGCTTTTTATTCAGCCCCTAATTTAAACAGCTTTCATGGTTGCTCAGGTCCAAAACCATGTATGCTTATGTGATCTAAGATTGTTTGCCAAAAATAAGAGACCAGCATTTTGTTGAAACACCGAAGTCATCCTAAGACACTTTGTAATGAAATTATACATTTGATAATGATAGAAGTGATCTTTAATAAGTAGTAGGCTAGGTGGTAGAGCCACGCTGAAGCTGTTACTGGCTTCAGCATGAATGGGTCGGCTCGCCCGGGGTAGTACCACCCTTTCACAGAACACTGACGTGAAGTAACAGTGCTTGCATTTTTGCGTTTCGTTGAGTCAGTAAAAGCGTCGGAGGCCCACCTCCCCTAACCCTCCTCTCAACCATCCCCTCTCCTCTCCCCCTCCCACTTTTCCTTCCCTCGAACAACGGCTGGCAATGCACTTGCGACTCTCCTGGTGTTGCAAGTGTCTATGGACGGCGGTGATCACTTACCATCAGATGACCCGCCTGTTCGATTGTCTCCTATGATATAAAAAAGTAGTAATTGATCTTTAGGATTGGTTGCTAAGTAGGACTAAGAAGATTATTAAATAATGCGTTAAAATTATGTTATTAAAAAATCGGGTATGTACATATTTGTTTATGAAAATTAAATTATTCTGCACAAAGCTAATAATATTGCTCTAGGCATAGATTTAATATATACGGCCATACACTAGGTAAACCTACTAAATCTATTGTTCTAGGTGTTAACATTTTTTTATAAGTATATACTTAAAATTATCAATGGTTTTATTATTCTAAAACATATTCAACCTTCCGCCAACAAAACAAAAAATGTGTTGCAAAATTAAACGCAATTTGTATACTATTTTTGTATAACTATGGAACTATGTTTTAGAGAGAATCATATCAATTGACCAAATATTTTTAAATCTAAAAAAGGTATAATAAAATAGCAAATTCAAATTTTATCTAAAAAGAAGTAAGTAATTGCCTTTTCTCATAATGAAGAAAGTCTTGAAGAGCAAGTAAAAATGTTTAGTGCATTCGTAATTATTTTGTCACTTTTAATTTAATTAAATAACTTCAATATCCTCTGAAAATAATACAACCGAATATAAAGCGAAAATGATATGAAGAAGAAGAACGCATAATCATTGTGTATAATTTAAAATTATAACCAGTGATCTAAATTTTATCAATTCTCATCTACTAATCTACGTTCTAAAAATACGAATGTCAATATTTAATATACTTCAATGAATACGTCGATATAGAAATGTTCAATTTAAAATTGATATGTCGAAGCAAACGTCGATTTTATATTGAAAACCGTTATATATCTAGAACAGTTACACTCACTAATTTGTGCAAATAGCCATGAGTCTGTGATGCAGTGATGCAGTCGTAAGGCATTTCACCCCAAATTCATGGTAAAACCGCGCAAGCAGGGCATTTTTTAGAGAAAATTATTTACGGTAATTTTAAAGGTCATTATTTTAAACGGTATCTTTAATGTAAAATTAAAAGATACTTAATAAAATTTGAAACTCATAACCACGAAAAAAAAAACAAAAAGGATGGAAAATGGGGGAAAAATCTTTTAAGTATTGTGAGATTTCGTACACCAATCATAAACTCATTAGAAGTAATATAATTACCTAATACAATATTCATTCATATTCATTTTTATTATATCAATAATAACTTGAAGTCTAAACAATAAGTTGAAATTGAAGTGAAACTTTTAATAGGAGGGCTTTGAAATTTTTATCTCCAACCTTTTTGTGTAACAAAAAGTGGTAGGAGTAAACGATGTGCCAGGTAGACTGTTGAAAACAGCGGTTCTCGTCCGATCACCGAAGTTAAGCAGCATCGACCACAGTCAGTATATAAATGAAGGATCGGCTTGGAAACATCACGTACCGTTGGCTTTCTGTATCTGAAAGTGTCTGTGATATCAAAATAATTTTTTTACTGATTGGGTTTGAAGGTATATGTAATGTAAAGTATACGTAATGATAAGTAAAATGTAAGTTTTAAAATTTTTTGCCGGTCTGTTTGTTCCGGGTATTTTCCAAAACGGCTGCACCGATTTTTACGGATATATCACTGGCAGATAGCTGAAGTTACAGCGGGTTACTTTAAATTAGACTAGCTGTTAACTGCGGCTTCATCCGCAATGCTATCTCCAAAACGGTTATACTGATTTTCACGGGACTTTCACCAGCAGATAGCGGACGTCATAAGAAAAAATAATTATATTTTAATTTAGACTACCTGTTAACCGTGGCTTCGCCCACAGTGCTATCTCCAAAACCATTCCACTGATTTTCACGGGACTTTCACCGGCATATAGCGGAGACATCATAACAAGTAATTTAGTTTATTTTAATTTAGACTAGCTGTTAACCGTGGCTTCGCCCACAGTGCTATCTCCAAAACGGTTCGACCGATTTTACGGGACTTTCACCGACAGATAGCTAACCTTATAAGAAGTAATTTAGGTTATTCTACTTTACATTAGCTATTACCCGTGACTTCGTCCGCATGAAAATTAGATAAATATGTTGTTCACTGTAAACATGTGCGTAATACGTGAGTTGTACTGGACTCCAAGAATAAATATAATTGAAATATTATCTTTTGTCTTTTTGGTCATTTTCGCGGCCATTTTATTTTATTTACCACGCTTTCATCTACATATAAGAATATTGTATCGAGTTCAATGAGCACTATTTAAATTGTCAAATATTAAAAATGGCTTAGACATATATAAAGTTTTATATTTTGATTTATATTTATGCAAGATTTCAAGACGTCAGCTCATTCATTGTTTACAATGCAACATTGTAATTATTAATAGTAATTTTGAAGATAGAAGTGGTCTCTCTAATAAGACTAGTGGGCGCCCAGTAGTCGACATTCGACCATAGTACATTGATTTTTTTAAGTTTGAATTTTATTAGGGTTAATATCATTGTTGAATGTAGAATGAAAAAGGGTAATTGGAACGTAAGAGTAAAATAATACATACAGTCGAGCATAGCAACCTCCTTCACAACCTTTTTTGAAGTCCTTTATTGACAGATGTCAAAATGCCTTTTTTATTTACATGTGTGTATATGTTGTATATTTTTAGACGGATACTTAATAATTATCAACTTAAATACTTTAGTTGCATTAATATATAAAAGTCACGTGTCACGGTGTTTGTGTTCGAACTCCTCGGAAACGGCTAGACCAAATTTTATTGAAATTTTTAATGAATATGTGGTGTGTGATATGTGAATTGTTTGTAAAGTATATTTTATATCTCTAGGTGATTAGGATTTTTTTGTATTTTCTGACATTTTTTTTAGTGTTGTGTTGTGTAGAAGAATTACATTGAAAAAAAACTTTTTTAATAAGTTACAAGAGGAATAAGTTACGCTTAACAGCCTTATTTTGAACATAATTGAAATGTATATATTTTGGGTATAAATTTATGTAGTTTGTGTGTTGTTATACTTTTGATCAATTTTGCGGCCATTTTCCTATATATACTCAACCTTTAATGAGTTTAACGAGAAAAGCAATTATGTTTAAACGCGTACGGAACTGCGGGTACAGTTAGTTATATAGGAATATTAAGTGTTTAAGTAGTGTATTAAGTTATTTAGACCGATAACAATTTAGAGTATTTTATCAAAAAATTAAAATTGTAGGGAAGATTGAGACCATGGATAAGGTAATTTAAAATCAAGCGTCTGGTAACATTACTATTCTGCAATCTCTGCTAGAAGTATTATTATTCTGTGGCTGCAATGTTTATCTTTGAGTTTGATAATGTAATAATTTGTAATATAAATTATTTCCTGGTAAATGTGATTAAAAATGTATAATCGAAGTCAACAAAATCTACAACTAAAATAAGTTGTATACGTAATTATCATTACATTATACGTAAATTGTACAAGGATTCGCAATATAAAAAAATTGTTCAAGAAACAATAATGCTGCCGGGAATTGGTGTTTTTGGGACTGGCGCAATTGCTAAAGTTTTAGTGCCATTTCTGAGAGAGAAGGGGTTTCCAGTGGAAGCTATATGGGGTATAAATATTCAGGAAGCCGAAGCCGCTGCGAAAGAGCTTAAAATACCGTTCTTCACGAATAAAATTGACGATGTGTTACTGAAAAAAAATGTGAGCTTAGTTTTTATCGTATGTGCACCAAATCTGCATGCACAGATATCTGTAAAAGCGCTCGGAATAGGAAAGCATGTAGTATGTGATAAGCCAGCTGGATTGTGCCAGGCAGAAGCTTTAAAAATGGTGCGTGCTGCTCAATATTATCCGACACTTATTTCCATTGTTAACCATTCATTAAGATTCTTGCCTGCATTTAGTCACATGAGAAAATGTATTCAAGAAGGTTATCTTGGCAATGCTGATGAACTGACCTTAATAGATGTGAGAGTACAAATGGGACCATTATTAGGTGATACATATAACTGGTTGTGTGATGATACAATGGGTGGAGGAACCCTTACATTAGTTGGTAGCCATGTGATAGATCTGGTGTCATTTCTCACTGGACAAAGAGTTGTTAAAGTTCACGGTGTGTTAAGAACATTTGTAGAAGAAACGCCTAAAGTAAATGGGATTAGGAGGATTACAGCACCAGATTTCTGTACTTTCCAATTACAAATGGACAAAGGTTTACTAGTAACGGCTACACTTAATAATCATTTACCTGGTCCTTGTTTCAACCAAGAGATTTATGTTTGCAGTAAAAAAGGCTATTTAGTTGTCAGAGGTGGGGATTTACATGGCAAATTACACAAGAATAACTCCACAAAGAACTTTCAAGAAGATGAAGGGAAAAGACATGATAAGGAAGATGTTATCTATGTAGACATAGAGGATTTAAGTTGTGCGTCAAGTGTTGTCCCTAAACCATACATAAAGGGACTTTGTAAAATGATAAGTGCATTGAAAGAGGCTTTTTTACCAGTTCGAGAACAAATGGACTGGTTTAAAGAGCCTGTGAAGGCAGCAGCCACATTTGAAGATGGACAGAGAGTACAAGCAACAATGGAGGCGCTGCGGCAGTCCAATGAAGATGGCTGCTGGATTACTGTTCAGTTGTTAACAGAGCCCCCAGACCCAAATCCAGCTCTATCTGCCGCAGTGAGACGTACTGCCATATCTCTACAATAATTATAAATTATAGTTTTAATTATGTTAATATGCCATTATTATGTACCTTTGTTTTATGTTAGCTCATTTGCATATTATAGAATATTAAACAGACCTGTATTGTGTTCTGATATTAAGCTATTTTTAAAACTTATTTCATTTTATTTTTATTATAATTACAATAAATAATAAGATAAATGTTCAAAGTGCATTTTGTAATAAGTTCTGAAGAAAAGTTTTAGAGTGGGTATTTTTATTGAAAGTTGAGTACCTGCTGATGAGTTTGTTAAACAGTATTTGTCAGTCATAAAATTTTGTAAAATAGTTATCAAATTTTGTTTTTCAGGATGATATCAAATTAAGTTAATCTTTAAGTTTAAGCGAATCATAAAGATTATTTGTATATATTTAATCGTAAGTTTCCAATCTTCTGATGCTTACTTATGTATGTTATAAAATGTTTTCTGTACAAATTTAGATATAAGGTCACCTATTTTTAATGTTTCTATGCTTGTTGTTGGGAATCTCACATGGCTACAATTCAGACTACCTAAATGTTTTCATATAACCGTGTGACTATTAGGTAATTTTTGAGTATTGAGAATTGTAATATCTGTGATTGTATGTCTGATCAAACTTCCATGACTTATAAAGTATTACTTACCTTTAGTTACATGTTCTTTGCTTTTTAAAGAATACAATGTATCCGCAAGTTTGTGAACTTAATTTTTTTCAAATTGACAGCTAACCAATTATAGTGCCATTATTTATATGTAATATTAGTAAGTGCTACTAATTTATCAACCTATTATCTGATAGTTTAAATAGTACAATCAAATAGGTGTCAAAAATTATTGTATTCTTAAGCTGGTTCGAATTATAATAAGTGATAAAAAGACTATAAAAATAACTTTGTAGTAACTTTTATATTCATTTTCACATACAATAAAAAAGGTAAACTACTTGTAATTGCTTATACATACACTGAGAATGTGAGCAAAAACTTTCAAATAACTTGGATGTGATTTGAACAGGATTATTCGTAAAATGTTTTGTCTATGGTAATTCTATGAAGCTTTAATGTCTATATTCAAGTGAAATGTGCACCTTAATTTATTTATTATTAATTGACACTCTTACACCTATTTTTACCTTTTTATTTCTTTCCAATTGACAGTTAACCAATTATAGTGCCATTATTTATCTGTAACATTAGTAAGTGCTACTAATTTATGACCCATTTATCTGATAGTTTAAATAGTATAATCAAATAGGTGTCAAAAATTATTGTCTTCTTAAGCTGGTTCGAATTATAATAAGTGATAAAAAGACTATAAAAATAACTTTGTAGTAACTTTTATATTCATTTTCACATACAATAAAAAAGGTAAACTACTTGTAATTGCTTATACATACACTGAGAATGTGAGCAAAAACTTTCAAATAACTTGGATGTGATTTGAACAGGATTATTCGTAAAATGTTTTGTCTATGGTAATTCTATGAAGCTTTAATGTCTATATTCAAGTGAAATGTGCACCTTAATTTATTTATTATTAATTGACACTCTTTTTAAAGATAATATTGTAAACTTAGTATTCATTGATAGCATAATTAACAGCTTCAGTAAATTCAGATTCATTCATGTGTACCTTATAATATGTGAAACAATAAATCTGTAGGTAATAAATAACTACCTATAAGTATACTACTAAACATTGTAGGTCCTTTGAAAAATAATAAATGGAATGTAATAAACTGCCTTTGGTAATTATTAATTTAGCAAAATAAGTTATGTTTTAATAAAATAAATGTTCCAAAATAGGATTTTAAAAATTAAGAAATTGCAATAGAAATATTTACATACACAATATGTAAAATAAATTAATCGTTATAAACTGTGGATTACAAAATGTCATGGCGGTCAAGTGGAATGTCAATTGAATGTTCAAACCTCAGTGAAAATGACTTCCTTTATAATTAATTAACTAATATTAATTTAAATTGGTAACAATGTAAGAAGACAAAGAAGGGAAACATTGAGAAACCATGGACTTAGAAATGTTCTTATAGAATCACCATATGTTGCAAAAATATAGAACTGTAGTTCTCATAGTTTGAAATACAGCGTCTGGGGCTTGTGTGGGGGTTATTCTCATACATTCCTTTGGGAAGAGGTCGAGGTTTATGGTTGTGCACTGCAGGATGTGGTTATAGATATGTTGTAAATAGCAAAATGAATTCGTTATATTTTTTTAAATAATAGACTGTGTGTCACTTGAGCTCTGTCACATCTTATGGAGAGTAGGATGAGGCCTAGGATGTAACGCGTTCACCCAGTAAATGCACATTCCCTCTTCTTTGATCACTTGATCATACGCTTTAGGAAAAACAGACGCAGGCAGCGTATTCCACTCCTTCACGGTTCTCATAATAAATGACGATACAATTTTAAAGAGATATAAAACTGTAATTGCCTTGGTAGCTCTCTCAATGGACACAGGTTAAAACACCATGCTAGTCTTTTGATGATATGTTATAACAATAGAATAGTCGGACAGTTCTCAGGGATCATATCCTCAATTTTAAAATCTATGACAACTCATCAAACAATTTAGGGGTTAGTGTAGCTTTCTCGAGTTCTAAAAATGTTATAGGTTTACTTTTAAAGTTTTTATTTTATACCATACAAAATAATTTGGATTAAAAAAACTTGTTCAGTGTTCAAACTACACAAATATTCTTTATGTTTTTTCCCTTAATCTACTTTAAATACTCCATTTTTTTGGTGAAAAAAGTTACAAAGTAAATAGTAGTCAAAAGGGTAGGGCTGTCAAAAATTCTTTTTAGCTTGTTATAAAATCAGTTTTTTCTAATGTTACCTATACTCACATACAAGAGAGTTACTCTGATAAAACCAGAATTCATATCATATATTTTTTATTCAGTAAACATCTTTCTATTCAGATAAGACAATGAGTTCAGAGGATTAAATTCTTATATATTCAATGATAACTGACTACTCGCATGGAATTTTTAGGTTAGATTACAAAATGGAGCAAATGATGCAATAATTCAGTAGCGTTGTTAAACGTGAAATAAAAGAGTAAATGCAGTAACAATATTATAATAAGAAATGCAACGGATATAACATCAATACATCACCCAATGTATTACACAATCACAACTTGTTCATACACTACGACTACCAAATTATAACTAATAAACGGAATCACTCAAATATAAAGCTACCACTAAATTTAGTTTTCAATTTTCGCCAGTATGTCAGATTCTCGGAAAAGATGGTATTCCTTTTCATCATTTTCTAAGGAAACCTTGGTGCCGCCGTATTCTGGAAGTAAGACTCTGTCGCCAACCTTCACTAGGACAGGAATAAATTCGCCGTTTTCTTTTCTGGAACCCGGTCCAACGGCTACAACTTCACCATGGAGCACCTTTGATTGCGCCTTCTCGGGAATCACGATGCCGCCCGCTGTTTTCGTAATGGCTTCGGCTCTCTTGATGAGCACACGGTCCAACAAAGGGATAAGTCGTTTCATAGCGTTAGACATTTTATGAAAATTTTATTACAGGTACGACGTGAACAAAATGAGATGCTCGTTCCTTTTTCTCAGTCTAGAATATTCGAAGACCGGCGACAATCAAGCCAACCTTTTTTCGAGATTGTCAAAAGCGGACCGAATCCATGCGTTTATAGTGTTGCCACTTATTTAATTCAAAAATATTTATAATATTACATTATTCATAATTAGTTCGTTTTTAATTTTTATGGAAAAAAAGTATTATTATAAAACAAACTTCTTTATTATCAAATAATTATAATACATATTTGAAACAAAAAATAGTAAAGTTTTTAAGAGACATCTACTGTCGAATAGCAGAACTAAAAGTATTCCACATAGTCTTTATTTACGTACAATAGAAAACATTTTTCAATTATTTAAATTATAGATTCATTTCAACTTTATTACCCAAACTGTTAATAGATGGCATTAGATGTCTGATCAGAATACTTAATTTTGATAATAATTAATAATACCTATCTATGTGTACATTTTTATTTATACTTGATATGAAAATGATTGTGTGAAATATTTATATCAATTCATATATTTTGATGCGTAAGCGTTTAAAAATTTGTATAAGGGATTTATATATTTTTTAGATTTAGTTTAGTTTATTTTACAATTATTTGGTTCAATATAAAATCGTGGTAACTTAAAATAAAACTATGAATTCATTAATTATTTATTATGAATTAATATTTATGAATTAATTTATGGTTTACAATGTATGAAATTTCACGACAAATTTTCAGCTTTTTTTCGGTCGTCATCCAATTTTTCGTTTTATGTCATTACAAATTTAATAAGGAAAAATAGGAGATTACTGAACAGATTATCAAGCGATTTTCACCAGTGGATAAAGTGATTCATAAGGAACGTTTTGGAATATAATTTGCCAACGATTTTTTTATAATCAGGGCGGAACAACGACTGCCGGGCCCACTAGTATAAATAAAATGATAGAAGTTTGCCGCTGTGCTCGCATCACGCAAAAAGTATTGAATATATTTCTATCATTTATTTTTAGTTTTTACGTCTTAGACACTTCGCGGCCTTATCTACAATTGTCCATGATATATTCAATATAGAGTTATTAAATTTAAAAAAAAAACGATTCATATAAGCATCACAAAGGACTAAATAAATTTTGTAAGCAAAGTACAGGTATTTTTACTATTTTTTTTCTTTTGTACATAAAATATATTACTCATATAATAAACAACGTAGACAAAGTCGCGGGTATAATTAGTTATTACACATCTAATATACAGTTTTAAATGAAAAAATCATTAACTTGAATATTTATCAGCGAATAAAAGTAAATTAAAAATCGAAGGTCTTTAATTAAACGTGATATATTTAGAAGCCTTATGTTGTGGAGCAGAACAAAGGATACTTTCTTTTTTCGCTCAACTAAACGGGCGGCAATGGTCTCGAAGGTTTCTAATTAAACTTGATATATTTAGTTTGGTACTGGAGGGTTTCTTTGGTTGAACGTGCAAATCTCAGGAACTGCTGGTCCAATTTGAAAATTCTTTAATGTTAGATAGCTCATTTATCTATGAATGCTATAAGGCTATATATCATCACGCTAAGACCAATAGGAGCGGAGGAACAATAAAAAATGTTTCAAAGTCGAGGTGTTTTTTCCTTTTAAGAGCTTCCGCTGCGTATTAGCGTCACCCCAATGTAAACTACTCCACGCGGACGAAGTCGCGGATAGAAGCTAGTGTATTGATATAATAAGATATTGTTTAAAGAAAGATTATGTTTTAAATATTCGTTCATAATTTTTTTATAGAACGATTTCTATTATTTTCAAATGTTGAACTATTTTCAGTGTCAATGATTTTCGTGAAATACGGCTATCAAATTGAAAGTAGTACCCTGAGTAGTCCGGTGAAGCTGTGAAGACCCTGCCGGGTCAATAGCGTAGTCAGTTCGAGAAAAAAAAAGTGATATATTTAGAATTTATGTTGTGGAATAGAACAAAGGATATATTTTTTTTCGCTCAACTAAACGGGCGGCAATGGTTAGTGCCTAACAAAGATGTAAATTAATGTATTCTAAGACACATTAGATAGGTACTTGAAATATTACTGAACCAAATTGAATTTTTTCGGGTTACTTTTTTTTTCTAACTGACTACGCTATTGATCTAACTAAGGCCTTAACAGCTTCACCGGACTACTTTTTCTAATCCCGTTACTGTACCGTTACCGTAAGTAAAACTGACAATGAAATTATAATCTGAACCAATAAATACAATGCAACCTATTATTGTATTTCTAATTAATTCTAAAACACGAAATTCTCATAAAATATTAAACACTTTCATCTGATCGAGAAAGTGTTACAGTTATATAGATTAACAACTAATTTAAGTACTAAAAGTTGAAGCTGATGAGTTTGCATAAAGTAATTTTTATATTTGATGTCCCAGCTGACGCCTAATGAAAGTAATAGACATCTTCTATATATAAATAGGCAGAGACAAAACGATTAAGTACATCTTCCTCCTTTATTTCTCAGCTGAATTCCTTGATTTTTCTTTTGTTTTGTGGATATTGATGAGAATGGGAAAAAATGGGAAAAGTTCTTTTGTTTTCCTTAATATTGAATCTTGAAAATTTGATTAATTAGGGTCGAATTTCAACCACTGTACGAGCAATAGTAGATATATAATTCGGCAAAGATGTAATGGTTGTTTAAAATTGTTACAGAATGAAACAGCGTGGGTAGCAGCCCTAGCGTAGTGCCTTGTTCGTCGCTCTGTCGCCACTGTTGCTTTACCGCGTATGGAATGTGCGCCGGCGCCGGCTAGTCTCGGACACACCTGCGCGCGCACCAACTCCACACAATCACGCCGAGCCGCCTACACATTAGTAATAATGTATGAGCAATAAATATGCAGAGATGACAATCTATATAAGCTCTTGTTGGACTCATGAATAATTATGTATCATATTATTTTTATATAATAATTCTTAATACGTATTATCAATGTCTACCAATGTTTTACTACTGAGTACTGAGATAGATGTAGTAATCATAATATTATGAATAGCTGATACCCGCGACTTCATCTGTGTTGTTTATTATTTGAACAATATATTCCATGTAGAGAGATGTACTGAGATAGATGTAGTAATCATAATATTATGAATAGCTGATACCCGCGACTTCATCTGTGTTGTTTATTATTTGAACAATATATTCCATGTAGAGAGATAATAATAAAACCAAAATGTAAGCAAAAATATACTTTGTCAACAAAATTAAATACTATGGTATCCGTTTATTTTCCCTCACCTACGCATGCAAACCACACCGCTTCCTTCCAATTCTCCAGAGCAGGAACACAAACGTATTGTCGAACGCCTAATGCTTATAAAAACCGTAGTTCCTTATAAACCTTATATAAAATAAAGATATCGTGTACACTTTGTCGGGTAGTGTTGAAAACATCGGTTATCGTCCAATCGCCGAAGTTAAACAACTTCGAGCGCAGTCAGCACTTGGTTTGGTGACCGCCTGATAAAATCGCGTGACGTTGGCTTTTTGACTTACTTTTTCAATTAAATTGTTTCCCTGTAATATAAAAGTTTCACTTCTATCTTTCTCTTCTATTCGACACATTCAGTTTTTTTTTCTAGATGAAAGGAGCCGTATATACTTTTCTGTACTCCTAAACAAAGAGTATGTAAATTTTCGTAATGATGGGTTACGTAGTTAGGGCGAGAAAACTTTAAAAAACCAACTCAATTTCGCATTTATAATATTAGTTAGGGTATTTTTTTCAAAGTTTAACAACTATTTTTTAAAGAATTAGTATTGATTATTATTTTTGTGGGGTTTAAGTATAACATTGAATTCATTAACCGGGATATGTTTATAAAACGTATTATGTACACGACACGTGGCAACCCTACACCACGTACTTGTATCTTGAATTGTAATGTGAGTTGCCACATCTTGTATTATATGTTCTATTAAAAATCCGCTCACACAAAAGAAGTTGTGCGCCTATCGCGATTTATGGCCAATGCGGTGTTTGACGGCAACATAAAAGAGGCCCGTCGCCGAGTCGTTGCTATTGTCCAGTGAATTCGACAACTCTTGAATACAAAACTAATGCTCAATCACATTCTTGCCATATTATTATGGGTTATTAATAAAATTCAATCATACTGAATAATTTCTGATGTATGTGATTGATCATCATAAGATATTTTCATAGCTACTTACAAACGGATGACTTGTTTTTCTTTTATTTATCTTTTTTATTTGCTGTACAGCTATAGGTGTTGTACATTACCAGTTGTAGGTGGCAGAGCCACGTTGTAGCTATTACTGGTTTCAGCATGAATGGGTCGGCTCGTCCGGGGTAGTACCACCCTCTCACAGAAAACCAACATGAAGTAACAGTACTTGCATTGTTGCGTTTCGTGCGGTCAGTGAGAGCGCCGGAGGCCCCTCTCTCTTCCCCTCCGCCTGTTGCTATTGTCTATGGACTGTGGTGATTACTTAAAATCAGGTGATCCACCTGTTCGTTTGCCTCTTTTGACATAAAAATAAACAAAATTGTATGATAGGAACTGTAATATTACATTAGATTTATAGTACGAAGTAAAATCAATGTTATATAATAGAGCGATTGCAATTTTTGTTAGCTTGGTATTTAATAAAAGCCAAATGTATCTTTTAAAAATATAATTGTTTTATCTGATATTGAACCATTTATTATATACATGTTCACAGAGTGGATCTATCAGTTATTTGTTCGATAGCTGATTGAGTTTAGACCCTGGACTGTTCTAGCTTCTATTGTCACAGTCCTTTACTTTTCGTAACATTACTCTCCTTAGAGGTCGTCCATTAATTACGTGAGGCATCTTTGAGTATTTTTTGACCACCCCTTCCCTCCTGGTGGGATGTCGTGAGATTTGTCTCGAGACCACTCCTCCTAATCTTACGTGAGATCTTTAAAAATGTTGTAGGTATTGTATAAACGCTTTGGGTTTATAAAAAAAAATACAAATTACCTTATTATTATTACTTTTTTATTATTATTACATTACGCTTCGATATATCAATACTGAACAACTTTAAATCTATTCATGAATTATATTATAATTATTGAAGAATTGTGTCAGATTTCGGCTTGCTTTAGGTACCTACTCTTGAAACTTGTTTGACATTAAATTAATCTGATTTTTAGAAAAAAAATTGTCCGATAAAAATTATGTGATATATGCCGAAATCCCCTTTCTCCCCCACGTGAGACTTAGTGAGATTCGGTTGCGCTCAACATATGTAAGTACGAATTCTTGCGAATGTGTCGGAGCTTTGATAAAACCATAACAAGGTGGTAGGACATTTTCTAAGCCCACCTGGCTAGCTACCACCACCAAGCTGAAGATATTGAGTTATAGACTGTTTTTTTTTTTCATAATGGGTGACAATCAGTACTGTATTGCCTCCTCCCTCATCCGTCTGGGCATACTTTTTATTAAATTCTTAATGAAACTCTGTGGCATTAGGTCTGATTTTTCAACTAATTCAATTGTGCGACGCCTTAGGTTAGCTGGTGCTGGATTTCTTTATTTGAATTGTTTTCTCAATATATCCCAAACGTGTTCTATCAGTAGATTTGGCAAGCGTGCTGGTCACACCAAAACTTGGATTCCGACCTCAGTTACTCAGTAAGATATTCCGATACTACCGCTGCAGTATGAGGAGGTATGCATGCCCAAGCCGAGCCTGAGGGGATGGGTCAGAGGACCCATCTCCTCATTGCACAGGTGAGGCTGACGAGGGGAG
>MU159678.1:24859-43839 GCA_015888305.1 Antheraea pernyi
TCTATATTATAATAAAACTGTAGCAGGGCCAAATCTGTACATTCAATATTTTTTGAAAATTTTGATCGAGGTAGGCTTTGTTGTCGATACAGAAGCCAAAAATTAACCTTTTAAAATTTTTGTCTGTCTGTCTGTCTGTCCCTGTGAACGCGCATCACTCTGAAAGTACTGAACCGATTTTGACGAAACTTGGCACAATGATAACTAATGTTACGAGATTACATTTAGGATTTTTTTTCATAAAACGCAAGGGATTCTCCAGGATCTGCTTGTATAATATACAAGAATCGAAATTAAACTAGTAAAATAAAATAAAATGTAATAATTTACAATTTGATACAGTTATTAAATCAAATAAAAAGAGAAAAATATACCAATTGTGATTTCATCAAAAGCGTTTTAATTTACTTTTAAAGTACTGTATCCTGTTAATTTACACAGGAGAAAGTTTGTGAGGACAGATGTATATTTGTCACTCTTTCACACAAAAACTAATTGCTGAACTGATTTTAATGAACGTTAATTCGAACAATGCAGCAAGATAATGCATAGACAATAATTTATAAAGATACTGTCTTGTTCCTAAAGATTTGTTATTGTTAAATTCGTAATACGATAACTATATAGTAGGTTTGAAAAACTTTTTTCATATAAGAGGTATCTCGCTGTGTATAAAAATACTTGGGCGCAAACTACTGCAAAATGGTTATACTAGCGACTTGAACACGATTCATCAAAGATTAGTCCAATGAATAATTAGAAGTTATAAGAATACAAGGTATGACATCCTTACTACTCCTTGTTAATACTATTAACTAGCCTTTGTCCGCGGCGTCACTCGCATTAATGTAGATTTGATACCTTTTTTCATATTAGCATTTATAATACAAGTAAAAATTCGAAAGTTACTTTGTTTGTTACACTTTCATACTTTAACTACTCAAACGATCATTATAAAATTGTCAGAGGTACCTACTGAATAGGATATATGGTACGTTTCATCCAGAGAAAATATACTGTTCCAAATCTACACAAACCCGAAGGAAGCCTCAGGTAAAAACTACTCATTTATAACATCACATGATATCGCGAGAAGCTTCTAGTATTATTACATGTGAGACTGTAAAATTCAAACACTAACCGATCACAATGAAAGTCAGCAAAACGAAGCGTATTTTTATGGAGAAGTATTCTTGTTATCCATTTTATTATAATTCACCACTAGGTGGCGCTGTAGCACATCGACTTATATATAGCGTTTAACTAATCCTAAATATGTACGGAACAAGTAGAATCCATTTTGCTATATCGCCGAGCCGCAGACACAGCTAGTAAAAATCTAAATAATATAATTTTAATCCATTAACTACTTCACAAGATCCACCTAATAACGAACGAAGCAAGTTATATCTCGTCAGATAAATAACCAAAGAAGGATGTCCATTATCTTAAATTAAAGTTGAAACAATACTGAAAAAGTTAAATTCACAATACAACGCCTTTGATGTTTATTTGCCACTTCATAGTGGTTTTAGTGATAACCTCACCTGATATCAAATTATGATTTGTTCTAAACTTGTAAATACGCTAAGCTAGGCGGAGATCGACTTTCAAGTGCATGTGCCAGAACACAGCTATAGGCGCTTAGTAACTTGAAGGCGATAGCTCACCTGGCGGGTTCTGAAAATGCCGTACAACCATGCTATAAGAGACAATTGGGCTAAAGACGCAAAATGACTATTCCCTACTATATAGCATATCTGTATAGAGCATTAAGTACTTCTTAATACTCACAAAGGTCATTAACACCTTCAGATTAAGAATGTTTAGACATTTGCACTTAATAGCCAGTTCCATTCATAATATTAACCGTTTACCGGCTTCGACCACAACGCCACCTTAATTTGGAAGAGATTACCATCAAACGCCAAACTATACAACGTATCCAAGATATATATCGTAACTTATGTATATATACATAAAAATTTCAAATATTTTACATACTTAAGCATTTTTGGTGATAATCATAAAATAATATATTTTCCAAATTTTGTTGATTTACAGAAAACAAAGCGCATATTATAAAGTAAAACAGACAATTTTTGGTGCAATAATTGAAAAATAAACAACTGCAGAAGCTGTTACCGCAACTTAGCTTAATTTAGTCACGCAAAAATTCACATATGTACATACTATCAATCAAAGCCACAAAACTATCCACAAAACAGTTATTTTAAAAGTACTTAGATGATTAATTGTACTTCACATCAAGCTTTAACATATTTAATACGACTCAATATTTTTGTAAGATTCTGTTCTGTTTTAACATACAACTGATCTCACTTTCTTTGCTAAAGTATTCCATTCTATCTGTGGAAAATTTTAATGTTATCCCGCTGTTAGAAAGCTGTAGGTTTACCTTGAAATTTTAATATAGAATAAAAATAAATAAAATGAGTTAGGTAGCGGTGAAATCACAACGACGAGCCAGGATGCGACCTTATTCCCTTGTTAAAAGTTAAAAGAATCGTGACTAAGCCTAGTTAAGATTCAAATCTCGTATCCCGGTGAAACGCCATCGTTCATACTAAATACATTCTGTTTTGAACAGGCTCCAGTTATATCCGAGTGCTTTTTATAATTAGCTTCATGTTTCTCATTATACACGATATAGTTTAAGTATTTTATACAGTCAGTAGAATCTGAAGGAAAGGATAAATAGAAAAAAAGAAAAAAATGATCAGTAATCAAGAAAGCATATTTAGAAAACTTGAATTGTGAGTGGAAATAGAAGAAACTGTTTTGAAAAATATAGCGAAGTATAAATAATTTCAAGAATAATTCAACTTTAGAGGAAATCATTTAAACGAGATCACTTAAAGTAATTTGTATTCAGCAAGCGATCGTTGTTTATTAAGAGAAGCGCTTGCGGAAATGTGGTGTACCACTTAATCAGACGGGACTTTTACTTGGAAAGTTGCGATTTATTACCTTTTCGCTGATTTCAGGTGTTTAAATTATTTAATTGGTAAACTATATTCTAAGTTAAAGGTAAACTACTTACTAACTTACTACTTGCTTGATATCATCTATAATTAGTTTGTATTTATATATCCGCTATTACGAACCATTGCATTAACTAGGATGGCTATTCTAAAATTACTAACTTAACTAATTGTAGGTTTCTTCAAAAACTCTCCTGAACTTAATAAAAATATGGTTTAATATCGTTAAAACCTTGAGAAAATTTGCTTGTAAATTACAGCTACTGTAACACAGCTAATGGCCCTCTTGAGTGTAGTAGTTAGCCGGACAAGATTAGAAAAAGACCCGCCGCCATGCTATTGCTTGATTCAGCAAAATATATGTGTCATTGCGGTTATTTTAACTTACCTTGCTACCATTGAGCAGTCACCGCTTTTCAACATTGGAAGCGATCATCAATTTGAAGCGATGGTTAAAGTTTTCGGACACCACATCGATTATATCGTGAGGAGACCAAACATTGTAGTAGGACTTTTTCTAAGCTCTCCTGGCTAACCACCACTCATAAGTTCAAAATATGTCGCCAAGTATCTACAAGTGTATTCCGACAGCTTCACTTGAGAGCTAATCCCTCATTAGGTTTATTGTATTCACCATATATGACAATATTGTCATTTACCATTAAGTAAGATTGTGGCGAAACTTTAAAACTTGTAAATTATATAAATGGAATATCATTATTTTTTTCAATTTTGTTTATTTCACATAATGATATTTGGAATAAGCAATATATAGGGAGAGAGGGGTGATCGCAATTTGATACGAGTCACTTCTCTTTCCACGGGCGTGTTGCATGAGCATTATATAAAAAAAGTCACCAAGATTTATGATTTAGATACAAGTCAGAGAGTCCTGGTAATTTCAAAGTCCGTTAAATGACTTGAGATTAATGATCACATGTTTGACAAAATTATCGAACGATTCGATATCAGACTCCTTCTCCATGAAACCCAAAGATGGAATGGGCATATAATATCAAAATTAAAGTGACACTGATACAACCACGCAAAATTGGTGTTAGGCTCTTTTAGTGGTATGTTTATCAATAGCTGTTTAACATTAGTTGCACTTTGTGAATGGGTTTAGTTATTGCCCAAAACCAAAGATTGGATACAGATGTAACTACGTGAAGCACTGGAAGAAATGCGACGAATTATAATGATGTTGGTTTCTTAAAATTAACTCGCGAAAAAAACAAAAATTTAACATACCTTTTGTGATACAGTTCAAATATAGCCCTTTAAACCGCGATAAGATTAAGTTAACTGGAAAACCGACAAAAAATGCTTATTACCTAATGAGAACATGAGCCGTTTCTCGTTATGGCGTTAGATAAAATTTGTCGTATACAATTGAGGTCACTTTATGCTCCGTGAGGTTATTTTTACAAGAGATAAGCAAAGAAGTTGTGTATATTTAAAAAATACTAATGTTTTGAAGCATGAGGGTGTAAGGGGTGTCGAATAACATCTAAGACTTAAGACACTCAAGCCAACCTCACCTGCACGTGGTGCTGAATAACGAACGGGGTAATGGCTAAAGGGGGTTAGGTTTTACAGCCTGACTGGGTCACAAACACCATGTATATGGCGAAAAAGCCTGTCATAGTGATTCGATTCTGCGGTTCGCGTTTCGGGATTAGTCTGTGCATATACAGGTTTTCGCAGGCCGGCATGACAGCGGCGACCGACGATGGATACTGTGTCACTCGGTGGTCGCCATTGTTTGTGGATTGTACTGTGCTTACCATCAGGCACAGTGCAGTCATTTTGCCGTGTTACAATAAAAAAAAGAAGCTTCTATGAAAGATGAACAAAGACTTTATGAAGAATGAAGTATAGTAAAAAGAGACGTATGCATAGTTAAAAATCTGGTAGATCAAACAAAAGCAGGGCATTGGCAAAGAAGTTCTAGTTTGATTTAAGGCAATGACAGTTCTGTTAGTCAGCTTACACGTGTTTATTTCGGGTTAGCAATACGTTAGCAATGTCAATGTGCGAAAGCTGTGAAATGGTAATCTAAATTTAATATCAATGAACGGACCAAATTACTGGGGCCTGGTCATGAAAATTTGCATCTATATTCCTTTTACACTGTAGGTGAGCACTAAGTAAGGGGTTTTGCAAATTCAACCCCTAAAGTGGCGAAAAAGAAGTTGAAAGTTTGTACGAAGATCCGTCCTTTTTCCGTCATCAGCCAGTTATTTTATATATCATTACATAGTATAAAACGAAGTCCCCTACCGTGTCTGTCTGTCTGTATGCTCGCGATAAACTCAAAAACTACTGAACGGATTTTCATGCTATTTTCACCAGTAGATAAAGTGATTCATGAGGAAGTTTTTGGTATATAATTTTAAAAAAATTATAATCAGGGTGCAACAACGACTGCCGGGCCCGCTAGTATAAATAAAATGATAGAAGTTTGCCGCTGTGCTCGCATCACGCAAAAAGTATTGAATATATTTCTATCATTTTTTTTAAAGTTGTTACGACTTAGACACTTCGGCCTTATCTACAATTGTCCATGATATATTCAATATAGAGTTATTAAATTTAAAACAAAACGATTCATATAAGCATCACAAAGGACTAAATAAATTTTGTAAGCAATACAAAAAATATAAAATATATTATATATACATAAAATATATTATTCATATAATAAACAACGTAGACAAAGTCGCGGGTATAATTAGTTATTACACATCTAATATGCAGTTTTAAATGAAAAAAATCATTTACTTGAATATTTATCAGCGAATAAAAGTAAATTAACTCGAAGGTTTCTAATTAAACTTGATATATTTAGTTTGGTACTGGAGGGTTTCTTTGGTTGAACGTGCAAATCTCAGGAACTGCTGGTCCAATTTGAAAATTCTTTAATGTTAGATAGCTCATTTATCTATGAATGCTATAAGGCTATATATCATCACGCTAAGACCAATAGGAGCGGAGGAACAATAAAAAATGTTTCAAAGTCGAGGTGTTTTTTCCTTTTAAGAGCTTCCGCTGCGTATTAGCGTCACCCCAATGTAAACTATTCCACGCGGACGAAGTCGCGGATAGAAGCTAGTGTATTGATATAATAAGATATTGTTTAAAGAAAGATTATGTTTTAAATATTCGTTCATAATTTTTTTATAGAACGATTTCTATTATTTTCAAATGTTGAACTATTTTCAGTGTCAATGATTTTCGTGAAATACGGCTATCAAATTGAAAGTAGTACCCTGAGTAGTCCGGTGAAGCTGTGAAGACCCTGCCGGGTCAATAGCGTAGTCAGTTCGAGAAAAAAAAAGTGATATATTTAGAATTTATGTTGTGGAATAGAACAAAGGATATATTTTTTTTCGCTCAACTAAACGGGCGGCAATGGTTAGTGCCTAACAAAGATGTAAATTAATGTATTCTAAGACACATTAGATAGGTACTTGAAATATTACTGAACCAAATTGAATTTTTTCGGGTTACTTTTTTTTTCTAACTGACTACGCTATTGATCTAACTAAGGCCTTAACAGCTTCACCGGACTACTTTTTCGGATTGCTAATCCCGTTACTGTACCGTTACCGTAAGTAAAAGTGACAATGGAATTATAATCTGAACCAATAAATACAATGCAACCTATTATTGTATTTCTAATTAATATAAAACACGAAATTCTCATAAAATATTAAACACTTTCATCTGATCGAGAAAGTGTTACAGTTATATAGATTAACAACTAATTTAAGTACTAAAAGTTGAAGCTGATGAGTTTGCATAAAGTAATTTTTATATTTGACGTTCCAGCTGACGCATAATGAAAGTAATAGACATCTTCTATATATAAATACCTCCTCCTTTTTTTGAAGTCGGTTAAAAACGATTTCGTGTTGATGTGGAAAGAGTAAAGTTTTATTTTATGTTTTATTAGTTTTGTGTTTTTACAGATACAGATTACTATACAGAATTATTTTTTGTGTGCATTACAATAATTTGTTCTTAGCACCACTTAACACTGACGTCTGTTTATGTATCCAGCGCCATTAATATTGAATCTTGAAAATTTGATTAATTAGGGTCGAATTTCAACCACTGTACGAGCAATAGTAGATATATAATTCGGCAAAGATGTAATGGTTGTTTAAAATTGTTACAGAATGAAACAGCGTGGGTAGCAGCCCTAGCGTAGTGCCTTGTTCGTCGCTCTGTCGCCACTGTTGCTTTACCGCGTATGGAATGTGCGCCGGCGCCGGCTAGTCTCGGACACACCTGCGCGCGCACCAACTCCACACAATCACGCCGAGCCGCCTACACATTAGTAATAATGTATGAGCAATAAATATGCAGAGATGACAATCTATATAAGCTCTTGTTGGACTCATGAATAATTATGTATCATATTATTTCTACATAATAATTCTTAATATGTATTATCAATGTCTACCAATGTTTTACTACTGAGTACTGAGATAGATGTAGTAATCATAATATTATGAATAGCTGATACCCGCGACTTCATCTGTGTTGTTTATTATTTGAACAATATATTCCATGTAGAGAGATAATAATAAAACCAAAATGTAAGCAAAAATATACTTTGTCAACAAAATTAAATACTATGGTATCCGTTTATTTTCCCTCACCTACGCATGCAAACCACACCGCTTCCTTCCAATTCTCCAGAGCAGGAACACAAACGTATTGTCGAACGCCTAATGCTTATAAAAACCGTAGTTCCTTATAAACCTTATATAAAATAAAGATATCGTGTACACTTTGTCGGGTAGTGTTGAAAACATCGGTTATCGTCCAATCACCGAAGTTAAACAACTTCGAGCGCAGTCAGCACTTGGTTTGGTGACCGCCTGATAAAATCGCGTGACGTTGGCTTTTTGACTTACTTTTTCAATTAAATTGTTTCCCTGTAATATAAAAGTTTCACTTCTATCTTTCTCTTCTATTCGACACATTCAGTTTTTTTTTCTAGATGAAAGGAGCCGTATATACTTTTCTGTACTCCTAAACAAAGAGTATGTAAATTTTCGTAATGATGGGTTACGTAGTTGATGACAATCTATATAAGCTCTTGTTGGACTCATGAATAATTATGTATCATATTATTTCTACATAATAATTCTTAATATGTATTATCAATATTTTACTGAGTACTGAGATAGATGTAGGAGTCGAGTGTGATTATTTCATTTTTAAATACTTTCTAATTCTGCACGGTAATCATAATATTAATATTATGAGCTGATGCCCCCTACTTCATCTGAGTTGTTTCTTATCTTAACAATATATTCCATGTAGAGAGAATATAATCAAACAAAAAAAAAATAACCAAAAATATATGTACTTTGCTAACAAGATTAAAAACGATGTTATCCGTTCATTTTCCCTCACCCACGCATGCAAACCACACCGCTTCCTACAAATTCTCCAGGGCAAGAACACAAAAATATTGCTGAACGCCTAGTCCTTGTAAAAATCGTAGTTTCGTATAAACTTTATATAGGATAAAGATATCGTGTACACTTTGTCGAGTAATGTTGAAAACACCGGTTCTTGCCCGATCACCTTTTTTCAAAGTTTAACAACTATTTTTTAAAGAATTAGTATTGATTATTATTTTTGTGGGGTTTAAGTATAACATTGAATTCATTAACCGGGATATGTTTATAAAACGTATTATGTACACGACACGTGGCAACCCTACACCACGTACTTGTATCTTGAATTGTAATATGAGTTGCCACATCTTGTATTATATATTCTATTAAAAGTCCAGGGCAAGAACACAAAAATATTGCTGAACGCCTAGTCCTTGTAAAAATCGTAGTTTCGTATAAACTTTATATAGGATAAAGATATCGTGCACACTTTGTCGAGTAATGTTGAAAACACCGGTTCTTGCCCGATCACCGAAGTTAAACAACGTCGAACGCGGTCAGTACTTGATTGGGTGACCGCCTGGAAAAACCGTGTGACGTTGGTTTTTTGACTTACTTTTTAAATTAAATTGTTTCCCTGTAATATAAAAGTTTCACTTCTATCTTTCTCTTCTATTCGACACATTCAGTTTTTTTTCTAAATGAAAGGAGTCCTATATACTTTTTTGTACCCCTAAATAAAGAGTATGTAAATTTTCGTAATGATCGGTTAAGTAGTAGCGAGTAAAGTAGCGAGAAACCGTAAAAAACAAACTCAATTTCACATTTATAATATTAGTTAGGTATATGTTTATAAAACGTATGATGTACACGACACGTGGCAACCCTACACCACGTACTTGTATCTTGAATTGTAATGTTAGTTGCCACATCTTGTATTATATATTCTATTAAAAGTCCGCTCACACAAAAGAAGTTGTGCGCCTATCGCGATTTATGGCCAATGCGGTGTTTGACGGCAACATAAAAGAGGTCCGTCGCCGAGTCGTAGCTATTGTCCAGTGAATTCGACAACTCTTGAATACAAAACTAATGCTCAATCACATTCTTGCCATATTATTATGGGTTATTAATAAAATTCAATCATACTGAATAATTTATGATGTATGTGATTGATCATCATAAGATATTTTCATAGCTCTTTACTAACGGATGACTGGTTTTTTATTTATTTATCTTCTTTACATGCTGTACAGCTATAGATGTTGTACACTACCAGTTGTAGGTGGCAGAGTCACGCTGTAGCTATTACTGGTTTCAGCATAAATGGGTCGGCTCGTCCGGGGTAGTACCACCCTCTCACAGAAAACCAACATGAAGTAACAGTGCTTGCATTGTTGCGTTTCGTGCGGTCAATGAGAGCGCCGGAGGCCCCTCTCCCTTCCCCTCCCCCTGTTGCTATTGTCTATGGACTGTGGTGATTACTTAAAATCAGGTGATCCACCTGTTCGTTTGCCTCTTTTGACATAAAAATAAACAAAATTGTATGATAGGAACTGTAATATTACTTTAGATTTATAGTACGAAGTAAAATCAATGTTATATAATAGAGCGATTGCAATTTTTGTTAGCTTGGTATTTAATAAAAGCCAAATGTATCTTTTAAAAATATAATTGTTTTATCTGATATTGAACCATTTATTATATACATGTTCACAGAGTGGATCTATCAGTTATTTGTTCGATAGCTGATTGAGTTTAGACCCTGGACTATTCTAGCTTCTATTGTCACAGTCCTTTACTTTTCGTAACATTACTCTCCTTAGAGGTCGTCCATTAATTACGTGAGGCATCTTTGAGTATTTTTTGACCACCCCTTCCCTCCTGGTGGGATGTCGTGAGATTTGTCTCGAGACCACTCCTCCTAATCTTACGTGAGATCTTTAAAAATGTTGTAGGTATTGTATAAACGCTTTGGGTTTATAAAAAAAAATACAAATTACCTTATTATTATTACTTTTTTATTATTATTACATTACGCTTCGATATATCAATACTGAACAACTTTAAATCTATTCATGAATTATATTATAATCATTGAAGAATTGTGTCAGATTTCGGCTTGCTTTAGGTACCTACTCTTGAAACTTGTTTGACATTAAATTAATCTGATTTTTAGAAAAAAAATTGTCCGATAAAAATTATGTGATATATGCCGAAATCCCCTTTCTCCCCCACGTGAGACTTAGTGAGATTCGGTTGCGCTCAACATATGTAAGTACGAATTCTTGCGAATGTGTCGGAGCTTTGATAAAACCATAACAAGGTGGTAGGACATTTTCTAAGCCCACCTGGCTAGCTACCACCACCAAGCTGAAGATATTGAGTTATAGACTGTTTTTTTTTTTCATAATGGGTGACAATCAGTACTGTATTGCCTCCTCTCTCATCAGTCTGGGCATACTTTTCATTAAATTTTTAATGAAACTCTGTGGCATTAGGTCTAATTTTTCAACTAATTCAATTGTGCGACGCCTTAGGTTAGCTGGTGCTGGATTTCTTTATTTGAATTGTTTTCTCAATATATCCCAAACGTGTTCTATCAGATTTAAATTTAGCGAGCGTACTGGTCACACCAAAACTTGGATTCCGGCCTCAGTTACTCAGTAAGATATTCCGATACTACCGCTGCAGTGTGAGGAAGTATGCATGCCCGAGCCGAGCCTGAGGGGATGGGTCGGGGGACCCATCTCCTCATTGCACAGGTGAGGCTGACGAGGGGAGGAACAACATGGTGGCCATCTTGTTAGAACTTTCCTGATTGAAGAATTGTGTCAGATTTCGGCTTGCTTTAGGTACCTACTCTTGAAACTTGTCTGACTTTAAATTAATCTGGTTTTTAGACAATTTTTTGTACGAAATAAATTATGTGATATATGTCGAAATGCCCTTTCTCCCTCACGTGAGATTTAGTGAGATTCGGTTGCGATCAACATATGTAAGTACGAATTCTTGCGAATATGTCGGAGCTTTGATAAAACCTTAACAAGGTGGTAAGACATTTTCTAAGCCCACCTGGCTAGCTACCACCACCAAGCTGAAGATATTGAGTTATAGACTGTTTTTTTTTTTCATAATGGGTGACAATCAGTACTGTATTGCCTCCTCTCTCATCAGTCTGGGCATACTTTTCATTAAATTTTTAATGAAACTCTGTGGCATTAGGTCTAATTTTTCAACTAATTCAATTGTGCGACGCCTTAGGTTAGCTGGTGCTGGATTTCTTTATTTGAATTGTTTTCTCAATATATCCCAAACGTGTTCTATCAGATTTAAATTTAGCGAGCGTACTGGTCACACCAAAACTTGGATTCCGGCCTCAGTTACTCAGTAAGATATTCCGATACTACCGCTGCAGTGTGAGGAAGTATGCATGCCCGAGCCGAGCCTGAGGGGATGGGTCGGGGGACCCATCTCCTCATTGCACAGGTGAGGCTGACGAGGGGAGGAACAACATGGTGGCCATCTTGTTAGAACTTTCCTGGGAGTATTTGTGGCAAGTCAGAATCCATGTTCCGTGGTATTATTTTCCATTCAATTCAAATTGTGCGACGCCTTAGGTTAGCTGGTGCTGGATTTCTTTATTTGAATTGTTTTCTCAATATATCCCAAACGTGTTCTATCAGTAGATTTGGCAAGCGTGCTGGTCACACCAAAACTTGGATTCCGACCTCAGTTACTCAGTAAGATATTCCGATACTACCGCTGCAGTATGAGGAGGTATGCATGCCCAAGCCGAGCCTGAGGGGATGGGTCAGAGGACCCATCTCCTCATTGCACAGGTGAGGCTGACGAGGGGAGATGACTGGTTGTGTACCCAGCAGTGGCGGTTTCTCAGGAAGACAGCAGGTTCAATCCCTGGCCGCCCCTACCATGTGGCGGACGGTATACCGTGGGGTTTTAGTCCGTGCGAGTCGGACATAACCCACTTTCTCCCCGAGAGGGTGGCGTATCAATAAAGGATTTCCCCATATAAAAAAATAAAGGACGTATTCATGCACCTATGCATTTGCTTCGACAGTTGGAATTGAGAGCCAGTCCGTAGAGGCTCTGCATGTTTGCCATCTTTAACATAAATATAAAATGTTACAGAGTCTTCTTCTGTTTTATTTTTGGCAACCAATCTTCTAGTAGGCTATTACTGCCATTGTCAAGTGTGTAACGATATTACACGTTTCTTGATATAATTTCAATGAATTAACAAGATGGTGGCCATCTTTTTTTTTAACTTTATTTTTGGCAACCAATCTTTTAGATTATTACTGCCATTGTCACGTAGCTAATAGTATTACAAGTTCTTCTTCCATTCCATTTTCGGCAATCAGTCTTCTAGTAGACCATCACTGCCATTGTCAAGTGAGTATCGATATTACAAGTTTCTTGATATAATTTCAATGAACTAACAAGATGGTGGCCAACTTGTTAGAACTTTCCATGGAATTTTTGTGGCATCTCAGAATTCATGGTCCTTGGTATTATTTTCCATTCACTTCACTTATACACAATAACCAAACTATATTACGTAAAGCACCACCAACGTTACACAATATATAGCCAAATAACACATGGTTATGGATAAAATATAAATACCACCACATGGCACTCCAAGATCCCGCCAAAAACTCTCGTAATAGAGTCATCACTATACTAAATAGTAAATAAACAGATTAAACATTGGTGCAAATTGTTATTCTATTTTAAATGTATATTAGGATCAAATAACGATCAGTATTCAAATCGATTAAATTATTATAATGATTAGTTCACTAAATTAAATTAAATTCTTAGTTCAACTTGATGTAGCAATTATATTTATTACAGTTGATGATAAATTTTGAACAAAAAGGAATTAATTTTCAAAAGTTAATGGTAATATTAAAAACTTCTTTGTTTTGGACTCATTATTTGATTCTATTGTGTATCCATTACTTTTCCAAACAATGATACTGGGTGTATCACTATACCTTATAATGTACATACTACATTTAATTCAATATCATCCAGAAATACCACCTACCCATGATATCGTGTAAAATGAATTGATAATTGTGTCATGAGTTGCGATAGATTTATTTATTTTCGTAAAGTTATCTTTACTTAGAATTTCAGAGCCTTACCACTTTATGTAATCGCTTTTTATGATGATACAATTTAAAAAAGTGGCAAATAACTGAGTAGCCATGGTGAAAACCTTTGATAATAGAAGTATACCCTTTGACAAAAGAACCCGAATAAAGTTCAAACTTAAAAAAGTCAATGAATTATGGTCGAATGTCGACCACTGGGCGCCCACTAGTTATAATGATTAGTTCACTAAATTATATTATCTTATAAACACTTTATTTAAAAACTAGAATTTAGTTTATAATTTTTTTTTTAATATCCTGTTATTTTAAATAAGCAAGTAAATTATATTTTAGAATTAACCATTTTATTGAAAGTATTCTTCGACAATCACAATAAAATATCTTACAGGCAATTATTTCAAAGGAATTTAAAGCGAATTTCTGAATGGAAAAGGTTATCTTAAAACGTTTTTGTGTGTCTGGAAAACTATAATAAAGCCGTGATCGGGTTCACACGCCAAACCATACAGCCTTATTTCGCAAAATACTCACGTGTTCATTCGTTTGTTCAGCATATTTTATGAAGTTTAGGGACTTTTCTTGAAACGTTTTTTACTATATTGAGAAATATGAATTTATCAAGTGAAATGCATTTAATTATCTTCTTGTATATGCAAATAACGTTTGCACTTTGCAGTTGTGCGCGTATCACGCAGAGAGTACTGAATATATGCCGATCATTTTTTTTGTATTACGTCTTAGACACTTTGTCTTTACCTCAAAATTTATGACGATATCTTCATATAATTGAAAGTATTACAGTTGTATGTCATTTCGATTTTCATAAGCATTACAAAAGACTACAGACATTTTGTGAGCAAATTATTATGCTTTTAATGTTTTTTTTTTTAAATTTTTTCTTTTGTAGATAAAACATATTGTTAATGTAAGTAACAACGCAGAGGAAGTCTCGGTTGTGAGATAGTTTTGAACTAAATTGGTGTAGTAGATTTTTACAAAATATTATTTTTAAAATTTAGATTTTGTGTCCTTCACGTCCTATTTTCCTATTACCCTATTTTGTATATTTCTACTTACTTCTTGGAAACAACAAATACTGTGTGAAAAATCAAGAAAACACTATATGGACCTATAACTTTAGCAATAAACGCGTTCCCATTTCTATTAATACAACTTGAATTAAGTAAAACATTAATTTGCCATTATAAAACAAAGTGCCATTGTCTGCCCGTCTGTCTGTTCGCGATAAACTTATAAACTACTGAACGGATTTTCATTCGGGTTTCACCAATAAATAATGTGATTCATAAGTAAGGTTTAAAGTATATAATTCGTCATTTTTTTTTTATTATCAGGGCGGAACATTTTGATATTTTGATAATTGGGACAGACCCTCAAATCAATTCTATGTCTATAATATATAGTTTGACCAATACTATTATAAATCAATACATAAAACGGCAACTGTATATATTATAATTATCCGATACGAAATATATATAAGAGTTATTGAGGTATGTATGTATGCTTGGTACACATATATGTTTCAACAACTCATATATGTATGAATAGTTAGCTTAGCTTAGGTTAGCTCACATAGGTTGCGAAATGCTTGTATCAGGCAACAGCCAAAGCCGAGGTGTGCCGTGCAGGGTGAGCTAGTTGTCAAAATAAAATCGGCTGAGTGCCTTAAGCGCTCGCCTTAGTAGTCCGGTGAAGCTGTTAAGACCTTGCTTGGTCCATAGCGTAGTCAGTTCGAAAAAAAAATGTATATATTATACAAAATATTTTTTTGATATAAACAAAATATTTTTTTGATATAAAAATACTGAAATTATAACATTAGATTTTTTTAAATTAGATACTACTGGTTCTATGATCGACGATATAATAAAATAAATAATAATTAAATAATGTAATCCATAAATATTACTAGGAACCATGGATACACTACAGTAAAAAGTAGCGATAATAGCCATACACGGATGTTCAAAGCGTACAAAATAACACAACAAACACAAAACACTGAACTCTGTATGGCCGTATATAAATTTCACAAAATACTGAGTTAAAATCGAACTTTGTGAAAGTGCTCTATATACGTGGTAATAGAGTTGAAATTGGATTATATTAACAGTAAATATAAAACTTGTTTAAGAATTCGTGGTCGGTTCTCACGACTGAACACAGGTGCGCATCCGCTATCTCGGTTCGCTCTGAGCGAGATTTGAATCCGCCTAGTGATGCGTTCTAATTATGATGCCGAAACAATGTGACGGGACATACGCAGCACCGCGGCATCAGCACGATGTCTCTGGAGGACAAAGGGTGAGGTTTCATACAATATTTTAAATTCATATAAATAATAGCTAATTAGTAATTCATTTATAAATGTATTAAAATAGTAATAAAGTCTTATATCTATCTTCTACAATGTAAACGATGTAAATTATAACGAATTTCATGGGACCGAGCGTTTTTTTGTTATAAAGAGATTTCGTTATACGTATAGAAGAGAACAAATAAATGGTTTTGTGGCAAACTAACCAAAATGAACTAATTTCTACGTTATAAAAATAACAACTCATATATGTATGAATAGTTAGCTCAGATAGATCGCGAATTGCATGTATCAGGCAACAGCCAAAGCCGAGGTGTGCAGTGCACCCTTGAGCTAGTTGTCAAAATAAAATCGGCTGAGTGCCTTAAGCGCTCGCCTTAGTAGTCCGGTGAAGCTGTTAAGGCCTGGAATGGGAAGATTTGGTTTCTTTTTTCTTCGTTTTCTACGATAATCCTTTGCGAAGCAAGCCCAATCTATGCTTATATATTAATAATATAATATAATAATATTATGAAGTGTTAAAGTTTGTGAGTTTGTGACGTTGTAGGGGGTAATCTCTGGATCTACTAAACTGATTTCGAAAATTATTATACCAATAGAAAGCCAAGTTATTTATAAATGTCATAGGCTATATATTAACCAGGAATGTGAAAAGACTTTTTTGTGGTAGTCGGATTTGCAAAGTAAGTCGGAGAAAAAACAGTCAAACAGAAACGTAAATGACATAGTTTTAAACAAAGATAAACGTTTTGATAGAAACAAAATATAACTAAACGAGATATACAGATAAACCTTGATTTCTTTTAAATCCAATAATTTAATTCCTTAGGTAAAGATAATAAATACACATACATGTATTCACTTGAACAAGTTAATTAAAATATTTAGAAAAAAATGTTCTAAGAACATAACTTGTCTAGATATCCAGTATCAAATTTCAGCATACCATACACTAGACTATACTAAAATTGATGTTACCGGTATATAAACATGTATTTATCCGAATTGGAACACTTGCATTTTAAATTATTTTTCGAGACACCCAAGTTTTAGCAGTGGAATCTAAATTCCTAAAAGAGTAACCGAGCATTTATCATGTTTTTTTTATATATTATATAAGGCAAACGAACAGACGGGTTACCTGATGGTAAGTGATCACCGTCGTCCATAGACACTAGCAACACCAGAGGAGTCGCAAGTGCGTTGCCAGCTTGTGTTAGGGGGGAGGGAGGAGTGGAGATGGGACTCCGGCGCTCTCACTGACCGAACGAAACGTAACAATGCAAGCACTGTTACTTCATGTCAGTTTTCTGTGAGAGGGTGGTACTACTCCGGGCTAGCCGACCCACTCATGCTGAAACCAGTAGTAGCTTCAGCGTGGCTCTACCACCTACAAAATATGTTCATGTTTTTAAGCTACTTTCCATAAGATATCTGTTTTTTTACCCGACTACGAATACAGGGCACCTGGCGAGTTTGTCGAGTTTTTATGTATAAGTCTGCATGTAATTACATTTTATTTAGTATGCTGCGCAGCTTAGAAGGTTTAAGCAATAATTAATAATTGTAGGAAGTTCTATAATATTTCAAAAGCGTTTGCAGCTGGATTTTCTATATATTAGTAATTTTATTTGCTATAATGTCTGAAATTTATTATAGACCTTAGCATAACGTAATTTATGGTACTTAGGATATATAAAAGTCGTTTCTGTTGTTACTTCTACATCTTTAAATAAGCCCTGAAATGTATTTATTGGAACAATTCAGTAATTGTTCGTTGTCGAAGTATTATAGTAAATGTTTACAATCATAGAGATTTGATCATTTTGTACAAAGTAAATTAAAGTGATATGAAAAGATAATATAATTGTTTGAGATTTTGCATTTCATTTTCCGCGTCTCCGTAAAATATTCATCTAGGCAATAAAATATCTAAGATTGACTGACAGACAAGGGTTCATGTTTTTAAACTACTTTTCATAAGATATCTGTTTTTTAAATTAAAAGACATCATACCAATGTTGTTTTTTACCCGACTACGAATATAGGGCACCCGGCGCGTTTGTCGAGTTTATGTATAAGTCTGCATGTAGTTACATCTTATTTAGCATGCTGTGCAGCTTAGATGGCTTGGGGTGTAAGGGGTGTCAAATAACATCTAAGACTTGATACATCCAAGCCAACCTCACCTGCACGTGGTGCTCCCTGCTGAATAAAGAATGAGGCAATGGCGAAAGCGGGGTGGTAGGGTTTTACCGCCTGACTGGGTCGCAACCACCATGTATATGGCGAAAAAGCCCGTCATAGTGATTCGCTTTTGCGGGTGGCGTTTCAGGATCAGCCTGTGCATATCCAGCTTTTCGTAGGCCGGCATGACAGCGGCGACCAGCGATGAATTGTCTGTCACTCGGTGGTCGCCATTGTTTTTGGATTATACTGTTCTTACCATCAAGCACAGTGCAGTCAAAAAAAGCGATAAATAATAATTGTAGGAAGGAATATTTAAAAACTTTTGCAGCTAGTTTTTCTGTATATTAGTAACTAGCTGTTACCCGCGGCTCCGCACGCGCTTTTTAAAAATTTATGAAAGAAATGTAAAATTGTAAGTGGGTGTGTACATTACAGAAACGCTTTTTCAAAAACATATGTAACTACGATACGAACGCCATTTACTGTAACATGTAACGTGTACATTAGATACATGAATACTAATAGTATATCGAATGGGATGGGATTTATCATCAGCAACATACCTGGAACTTCAACCTACTACTATATACCAAACTCAGTGCTCACTAACACTATATAAGAAAGTAATGAAAATTATAAACTATACATTACCGAACAATATATCTTAAATCTTTTATTATATAGATATAATATGCCCGTATTGTCGATATACTTAAGTTATTCTTATACGTTGCTATAATATTGACCAAAAAGATGATATAATTCATATTACATACAAATATATGTCTTTCAATTATGTATATTTATTCCTGGAGTCAGTAAGGCACACGTCTCACGCAGTTGTAACATATTTTTGATCAATTTCACACGGACGAAT